>WBZZ01002642.1:60000-77500 GCA_019918135.1 Paulinella micropora | reverse complement strand
TTTATCCGAATACAACTTCAAGGAGACAGAGATTAAGCGAAGTGAGAACAAAAGCAATAAAACCAAATCAAAGCAAGAAAGTTTATGAAATGAGTAAATTGGACAAATATTTCAATATCAATGAAGATGAGCGAATTGAAATTGTTGAGGGGTATAAAAAAGATGTCAAAGCAAAAAACGAACAAAAAATACAGATAGATGTAAGGGAGGTAATGGCGAAAATGAATGAAATGATTTTGAGCAATGACCCTTATATGAAACTATTGGCTTTAATGTTAGCAATAGGGGCGCGACCCGTTGAGATATTTGATAAAAACACTTATGAATTAATACCCGACAAACCGAGTTGGTTGAGAGTGGATAATTTAGCAAAAAAGAGAGAGGGGCAAAAAAAGAATTGGACCGAGAGGCCAGTTGTTTTATTTACTCCTTCTTTTGTTATTGAACAAGTAAATTCAATAAGGAACCACTTCAAGAAAAAGAAAGCAATAATAATCAACGACGACGGACAACTAGCGAAAGACAAAAACAATGAACTAAACAAACGAATAATAAAAGTATTTCCGTGGTTGGCAGACTATAAACAAAGGTCTTCAATGTTGCGAAAATTATATGCGAGTTTGTCATATACGAATTTTGCTAATCCGAAATTAGAGAATTTCAACACATGGGTTTCAAATGTGTTGGGACATGGCGACCTTTTAACGAGTTTCTCGTATTCATGGGCGAATGTTGCGGACCCCCGTGAAATGATGGAAGAAGGAATAAAAACCGAGTTGGAAGAATTGAGACGGAAAATTGACTTATGTCTAAATGTCAAAGGGGCCGAAAATGAAAGTGAAAACGAGGACGACGACGGCAAATATAAACCCTTAGGGAAAAAAGCAAGCCGTGAGGATAAGTTTGAGTTATTAAACAAAATTTGGAATGACTACGGCGGAAAAATAACTAATACAACACTTAGAAAAATAAGCGGAATTGGGGCTGTTATTGTGAATGAGTTTGTAATGAGTAAAAAGGAAACCACGACGGAGGAAGCAAAGCAACACGAAGCAAAGCAACCCGAAGCAAAGCAAACTGAGAAAAAGAAAGCGGGTTATAAACTCATAGACGAAAACGGTGTAAGCCAACCAATAAGACGGAGTAGCCAATTGAAAAAAAAGAAAGGCATTGAATAAAATCGGTCAATAGTTTGCTATTGACATTTGTCCAAGGGACTAAATCTCTTTGAATAATGGGTTTTTTGTTTTTTGTTTTGTTTCTTTTTTCTGTTTCTTTTTTCTGATTAAAACTTTTAAAAATTCAATTAAATTTTTTGGTGTGTTGAAAAACACAAAAATATTTTAGTGTGTTGAAAAACACACATTAGACGGCCAACGAAGACGAGGAGACCTCCATTAGTGCGGGTGGGGGATTGCTGGGAGGAATTGCTTGGATAACTCTGTTTAAAGCATCGTCAAATAATACGCCACTCGTAATAAGTTGATAAACCCGTTTATATTGTTGCTCGTTGAAGCCCGCTATTTTCCTGTGTCCCCCCTGCTGTATCCATTGTTTAAACTTTTTGGTCTCCGTCGTAATTTGCTCCTGCTTGAGTTCCAAAATTCTAACGAAATCAATATCCTCTGTAATTTCTTTTGCCTCTCTCAATTTCTGCCGTAGGGCTTTAACTTCTTGCTCTTTTTTCGTTCTCGCTTTCTTCAAAGAAATAATTCGGTGAGACAAGGCTTTAATTTCCCCCTCGGTCTTGTCAAGTGAGGCCCTTATTTCATCAACATTATTGCTTAATTTTTTTCGTCGCTTAATTCGCCTTTCAACTTCGGCATCCGTCTCTGGGGCACTTCTTGAAACAATACTACGGCTGTCGCTCATGGTGGCTGGTCTTCTTTTTGCTTTGGACAAAAGGACAAAGTGATCACCTTTGTCCAAAATTGGTTGCGCGGGTTTCGGCCCTTAATTGGTGTATCGGTCTGGACTAACGAAAAAAAAAAATAGTTGTAGGGGCTGTTTCCTTGGTCCCGTCTAACAAATTTATTATAATTTATTTTGCGGTCGTGGTGGCACTCGTAATTATCCCGTCAATAGCGGGCTTTATGTTGGACATGTAGGAATATAAGACATTTTCATATTCTTCAATCATTGCTTTAGATTTTTCATTCGTTGGCAATCGTTGAAGATTGTCTTTTATTTTGATTAATTGTGTGTATGTGTCGGGGGTTGTCGCTGTTAGATAGTTCTTGATTTGAGAAATATTTTGAAATGTTTCTTCTGTGGTTGTTGGTGTTGTTAAAAGGCCATTTAAGCATTCGTTCAAAGCCTTCAAAAATTTTAATGTGTCGTGTGTGGTGTGTGTGCGGGCTGTGTGGATTACTAAATCAATTTTAGATTTAAAGACGGCATCACATACACGACAATTAAACATCTCTTATAATTATGTATTATTTTTTTTCAAACAATTCATTCGTAATTATCACATTCGATTGTCAAATGTATGTTCAATTTGTAAGGCCATTTGTTTTAATCTATCAATACTTTTTTTATACAATAATTCATCAATTATTGGTTTATGATAGCGGTTTAAATATTTATAAAGTGTGTCAATCGTTTGACACGGGATTAAACCCTTATGTTCGTGAAGTCGTCGCGTATTAACGATATTCATCAAATATACCAATTGGTCAAGATTGTCAATAAAAGACATTGTATAATTAAGGGTCTTCAATAACAAAAGCATTTAAACATTTCTTAGAGCAAAATATCGCGGTTTCATACATTAGCCCCGTAATATCACATATACGATAAATCGGATTATCAACGAAAGCAAACGATAAACCACAACAATCGCATAAATCGGAGTTATGATACACGATATCCCCGTATATAAAACTCTCTATGTAATCCCGTAGTTCGGTCGGCAGTCGTTTGATAATGTCGGTCATTTATCGGGGCAGTCGGGACGCGGTGGTGTATATGTTATTATCCTTCGGTTAATTGTATTCTTTTTTCTTTTTTTGAAAGAGAGAGAAAAAAATATATAATATCCATGTGAAACAAGAAGGAATGATTAAAAAAAAAAAGTTATAACCCCCCAACGGATTGAAGAAATAAGAAAAAAAGATATATGAATGACAAACCACCAAACAAAAAGGAAGCAACAAAACATAAAAAAGAAGCCAAAAAAGGGCGGGCAAAAAATGACCTTAATAAGTCAAATCCTGCCCAAAAAAAAATTATAAAATCCATATAAAAATGGATTTCAATTGGAAAATTTAAAAAAAATCGGGCAAAAATTGACCTTATAAGTTCAAATCCTGCCCGCCACTTTAAGCCTTATTAACATAAAATAAGCCTTCGTATTAATCGTAAAAAAATATGTATCTATAAAAAATCATATATCCTTAACTCGCGGGGCTGTATTAACTTATTTTATAAATCGTTGTTTTGGTTGTATGGTTTCTTTTTATACCCCATAATAACATTCCTAAATAATCGTTGTCGGCCGTCAATAAGCGGTTGGTATTTTTCCTTACAATAGCCCCTTAAATCGGGGTGATTTTTGATTTTGTCCGCAACAAATTTATTATTATGAATTCGTCTGTCTCGTTTAGACATATTATCGTATAAGTCGCCCAATTTAAATTCCGCGCACACGTCTTGAATTTGTATGAATTCTTTGTCTCCCGCTTTTTCATACAACTCATTAAACCACATCATAAAGTCGTCGCAGTTTCTTAAGTAGTATGAAGAAGCCTTTAACACTATTTCGGGGGTCTCAATTAAGTTATAGCCTTGTTCAACAAAGTTATTAAACGATTTCGTCAAAATATGAAACAATGATAATTTATAATCGTTAATAAATTCAATAGTTTCATAATATGGATTAGCCTCGTATATATTGGTCAAATCCGTCAATTTAGTCATTTCTTCTTTTGATTTAAACAATGTCGGAAATGGAATTACACGCAACCTTCGGACACATCCGCCGTCTAAATGGTCAATTAATGGAATGTCATTCGCTAACATAAACAATGTGCCCACATTCCTTTTTTCCGTGTTTTTTTCATACAATCCGCGGGCCACAATAGTGTCAGTCCCCGTCAGAGTTTTAATTGAAGACCCTATCAGATTTTTCTTCGCACTCGGTTCAACAAATACACACGCCCGTTTGTTGTGTAAATTCGCAAGCCTTGGTTCAAATCGCTTTCTTTTGCTTCTTTTGTTATAATGTTGATATGAGCATTAATGTAATATTCGCCCAACATCCCACGATATAATTTCGTCATTAAAGTATCCTTACCATTACCGCCAGACCCCGTCAGAATAAAGAAATATTGGAGTTGTTGCCCATATAGCCCCGTCGCCATTGCTTGAAGTAGATATTCGCGCACATCGTCATAAGGCATAACTTTTTTCAGAAAATCTCGCAGATTGGTAATTGCTTCATCGTTCGGCGGTTTGTAATTATAACCCACACTCATACAAACATAATCATCGGGCTTACCATTGCGGAATTCACCTTTTACAAGGTCATACACACCATTATTAAATCCCACCAAATTTGAAGTAATATCAAATGGATTTTTTTAAACCGCATATTTCGCTTTTAAGCATTTCACGACACCGCCACGCGGGCTATGGTTCCTTAGTTTAATTATCATTTGCTTTTGCTTTTTCTTATACATTTTAATGTTTTCATCGCGTTGCTTTATTTTTCCCTCGTCGGTCTCTTGTTGTTTTTCTTTAATCGCAACACTAATGAGAGCATCGGTAAATATCATCATTTCATTAAATACGATTGACCCCAGAAAGTTATGAAATATATCATCGTCTCCCGCGTCCCATAAGTGCGCATTCGGTGGAAACTCATACACCGCATTATTGAAGCAGATAAACCTATTTTTATATTTCGCGTAGATAAATTCCGCATAATCATCGTCATTACCATCCATAAAGGCTTTTGATTTTTCGCGGTCATAATTGCCATTGTCAGTTGCTACGGGTTCGGGTTCGGGTTCGGGTTTGGCTACGGCTACAGGTTCAACGGCCACGGCTACAGGTTCGGCCACGGGTTCGGCTTCTTTGGCTTTCTTAATTAGTTTTTCAAGATAATCAACGGCTTTATATGATTGCCTCTTATGTTCATATCCGTTTTCTTTAGCCCAGTATAACAATGAGCCGTATTTTAATAATCCCTTTGCTCCAGCATTCCACATTCCAATAATGTCGTCATCACCCGTAAATTTATCGCTTTGTTTTGAAAATTCAACTCCCAACGATAAACCAACATCTTTATTGATTGTTTCGTGTTTCAAAGCCTCGCAAGCCTCCGCGGTCCACCGGATTGCCCAGAGCACTTTTTGCCAATCGGTATAATTATCAGCCATAATAGCGGGTATCCATTTCACAACCTCCTTCAATTCGTCAGCGGACGCGGGCAAATCTTTCAATATGATACTTGAAAAATCAAAGCAGTCGCCATCGGTGATTTTGTTGTTGTCGGTCGGTGGAATGTCCAACACTTCAAAAGACGCTTCTTCAATCCCGCACACCATGACACACGTCGCCTCGTATATCATCCGTATTAGCCATTGCGGGGGATTAATCGGCGGATATTTGTCGGGTCGCATTTTCCACTCATACATTTTGCCAGACTTATGAATTGAAGGCGGTAATGTTATTTTTCCCCAATCGTTTTTCAAATCCCAGTCCAATTTGAATTCTTGGTATTCGTCATTATCATCTCCTTTTAATCGCATTGTTGGAAATTGTATCATATTTTTGACATTGGACAAATACGGAAGGAAGACATGATAACCACCCCCGCCAGTTATCGCACGCGGGGCCATTTTAATGAATGTTTTTGTTTCTTCATCCGTTTTGCCAAAGAAGCATAACATCGCTTTGAAAATTTCAACAGAAGTAAATTTAAGGTCTTTGACGGGTTTATTATCAATATCTAACACAGAGACATTTGAAAATATACCAGTTCGCATCCCAATGTTTTCGCCTTGCTTAAATTTCCACGGCTTGTTGAAGTCCGCGTCATATTTACGGCCAATTTTTCCCATTGGTATCCCCGTCGGTTTTCCCTTGGTCATTACAATTTTCTCTCGCACAATGGAATAATTGAGAGTGTCATAAAGTTCCGCATACTCCCTCACTTTTTCACAATGTCGCGGGCCATGGTCCCACGGGTTTTTGTTTTCGTCGTTCGTTGCTTTGAATTCATAAACAGACGCCTTGGTTCCCGTAGTGGTTCCCGCGTTCGTGGTCGTGGTCATTGTTGTGGTCTCGCTCATATCTTCAACTCTTATTATATTGTTGTTCGGCATCTCTTTAATAGATAATTCCCATATCTTTGAAAGGTCAGGAAGGACCAATTTGACATTGTCATTTCGTGGCACATCAACGGATAACATTTTGAATGTGAAAAAATTTTCAAATATAATTTTTCAAAAAAAATTAAATAAATATTAATAAAATAATAAATATTTTTTATTAAACTTTTTATATATCCATATAATATAATATGAGTATAAGGGGACGAAAACCAACCGCACCAAGCATTCAACCTCCCAGTGAGACTATAAGAAACCCAGACGGCACAACGACCTATATTCGCTATTATCCAAATGCATTAAAAAACGGCAACATCGTCTATAATAAATATGTTCAAACCCTCAAACACGCAACACCACAACAAAAGACCACTCAGAAAAAAATCAAGGGTAAAATGGTCAAAGAGATAAAGCCCGCGTTGCTAAATTATAGTGTTGAAGAATTCAATAAGATTAAGCCTTTATTGGAAAATAAACAAATCCTTCAATTTGTTAATTAGATAAAAAAGAAATCTATTTTTTTTATCGTGTTGTTTATTCCGTTGTTTTCGTCAAAGCATAATATAATTCGTTTTTTGTTGTGCTATAATATTCCCCGTCATCATCGTCGTTTTTAATTGCCTTCAACACATTACAATAATATTCAAAATGAGTAATTTGGAATATCCTTACTTCAATTAATGACAAATCTTCAATTCTATTTTTAATTTTTCCTTCCAAGTGTCCAACGTATTTCACATCGTTCAACACATACCTCATATTTTTCTTCGTCCATTGCTTGCGGGGTCCCATAAATTCACAAATCAATTTCACCACCACCTCGGGCAAATTGGTCTCGCGCATTAGATAAACATAAGCCATTTTATATAAGTGGTTTCTCATATCCTTTGATATATAATTCACATATCTTTGAATATAATATATAAGAAAGAAAAAAAAATATTGTTTAATGTTGCTCGTTTAATGTTGCTAAATTTCGCTTTCATACAATTTTTTGAAATAATCCGCATATATTTTGTCCGTCGTAATGTCCGCTTGTTTGGTATAAAATTGTTGGCATTCGCGTATAATTCGCTTAATGTTTCAATTTTCTTGTTTATGTTTTTGCCTTGGTTTTTTTTGTCAAATATCGGCCATAGAGTTTTTAATATTTTTAAATTCGCATATGATAATAAAAATAAATCAATCATATCGGCCGTAATTTTATCATCTTTTTTTCCTTCTTGTTGTTCGTAATATTCATCACAAAGAATGAAATTAACATCATATTGATTTGTTTCTTTTACCCACTCTTTAATATGACATTTCAATGTAGTTTCCCCACGACCGCCACAAAATACCGCACCAAAATTTAATTCTTCGTTTATCTTTTTCACACATTTCATAAACTCGTTATTCATACTTTTACATTTCATTTTATCATATAGTTTGCTCAAAGAGTTTGAAAGTATCGTATATATTATCCTTAACATTTCGCCCGTGGTATTTTGACCTACGATCAAACTTTTGTAATCGTCCATCATTTTATATAATATGTTAATCTCATATCCTTTAATATATAATTCACATACCTTTAACCATAAGAAAGAAAAAAAATAATTAATTCGCGGGGCTAACTACAAATTAGATTATTTCTTCTTTTTATGATATCAATTCTTTTGCTTATGTCAATTACATTGTCCATTAGTCACGGATAACCTTTTTTATGATAACCTTCGGCCACATCAATAATGTTTCCCACTTCTTTAAAATCGTCTATGTTTCCAATTTCTTTAAGTTGGTTTAAAGTAATATATAAGCCATTAATAAGATTTTTATCGTTCATCAACTTCAACCCATGAAATGGATTGATTGCTTGAAAATCCATCGGCTTCAAAATCGGGGCTATCAATAATAATGTTATTAATTTTTGCTTGAATATACAAATGTAATATATCCAAATATATCAATAATTTCGTGCCGTCTTCGTCTTCAATCGTTTTAATTATTTGATTGAATTTTTTTGTTATTTCGGACGACATAGACCACCCTATATAGACGGCCCAATGTCATATATATTTTTATAAGTTAATTTATTCGTTTTTTAATTATCCAATAAATCTATTTCCTTTTGCTATATTGTCCATAGCCCATAATGGTTGTGTGTTTGTATAATGTAGCCGTTTAATTGTTTCTTCTAAATTTGGATATTCGTATTTTAACGGGGTTATGTGGTCAATGTGCCATGTGCCATAATTATCCCATGTCATACCTTCTTTAAATTGTTGTTCAATGTGCTTTTTGAAGTCTTCAATATTACAACCTAAATAAGATATTGATTTTTCTTTTTTGTCGCCTTTGAGTGCTTGTCTTATTATACTTCTTACATTATTTGCTAAATGTCCAAGCGGGTCGCAGTCCTTACACTTGCTTTTTTCTCTGTTATGTTCGCATATTGAAGCACCACCGCAGTCCTTACATCTGCTTTTTTCTCTGTTATGTTCGCATATTGAAGCACCACCGCACTCCTTACATCTGCTTTTTTGTTTCTTATGTTCGCATATTTGACTTCCACCACATTCCTTACAAGTTATTTTTCGTCTTTCATGTTCGCATATCTGGCTTCCACCACATTCCTTGCAAGTGCTTTTTTGTCTGTTATGTTCGCATATCTGGCTTCCACCGCAGTCCTTGCAAGTTATTTTTCGTCTTTCATGTTCACATATTGAAGCACCACCACATTCCTTACATTTGCTTTTTTGTTTGTTGTGTTCGCATTTTCGTTTATTTTGACTTATTTTGCCCCGTGTTCGACAATCGTCGCACGTTTTAAGTTTTCGCCCTTTATCGTTTAAAAACTGCTGTGGTAATCTCCAACATTTACATTTCCCGCATTTGTTGTGTTTTACTTCCTCCATATTTTACTTATTATATATCTTATGTTTAACATATAATTCACATATCTTTGAAACGCATAAGAAAAAAATTAATTGTTCGTTCGTTTAAAGTTGTTGTTTAATTTTTTTGATTCACTTATCAATTTTGTCAAATTTTCTTTCTGCTTCCTTTTTGAAATTTTGTAGTTTCAAAATATCACTAAATAAATTTGTCATGAATTCTGCCGTATTTATTAAATTTTTATTGGTATTGTTAATGTGAGACTTTTGTTTTATTCTTATTTTTTCAACCGCCAATAATAATTCATCCAAATCAAATTCTGTGGTGTCGTGCCTTATAAGTGGTTTTGGTTCAAAGCCGTCGCCCGCTTGTTGTTGTTGTTCTTCTTCTTTTTTTTGTTGTTCCCTTTGTTTTCGTTTATGATACCATTTCCGCCGTGATTGGTTGTATTTATCCCGCGGGTAATTCTTCTGATATTCACGGCACTGAATACAATATTTATAATCTAAATGAGGTTTTCTGATCTTACACCTTGAGCAATTCATTATATATAAAAACCAAATAAAAACATTATAAAAACGATAATCATAATTTTTTGGTCTAACAAAAAAAAACCATAATTTAGTCCGCTTGCGGACAAATGTCAATAACTCGTTATTGACCAATTTCAATATTATTCCATTAATTGCTTTGATTTGTTTTTTTTATAAGTCTTCATATATTCGCGGTTATAATTGCGGTTGTATTCTTTATATTTTTCATAATGGTTAGTTTTAGCACGCCATTCTTTCATATACTCCCGACAATTAGCACATTTATTAATTTCTTTTTTGTCCTTCATAAATTCATTAATTGGTTTAATAATTCTACAATTATTACAAACTTTCATATTTTCTGGTGGTGGTGTTGTTAATAGTCTTTTAACGGAGTTGCCCTTTATTCTTCTACAATCCGCGCACGCACAAACCAGTTGCCCGCGTTTTCCAACAAACTCATTTTCTGGTTTGCTATGGTTGCCATAAATACACTTAATAAGCGGTGTATCCATTTTTGTTATATATTATAAGCCATATCTTTAATATATATTTTAAAGAAATGAGTTTTTTATATAGTATAATATACAAAGATTTAGAAAATCTTTGAGCAAAAAACGATTTTTCAAACCAACGAAGAATGTGTGATTGTGGAAGTAGTTGTATTTACAACGACCCCGATTTGTATGAAAAAATGTATCATTCAAACTACGATAAATATATCGTGCGTGATGATGGTAAAATACACGACATAAAAGGAGGCTATGAGGTTATTATCCATTCAATACCCGCTATGACTACGGTACGAGAGGGGACAAAATGCGGTTTATTATTAAGGGGTTTGTTATTGGAAATATCGTTAAAAATGACGATGAAATATAATGTGGATATAAAAAATGTTGTTTCCAAAAACGATGTAATAATGAAAAAATTTATAATTAAAACGAAATCATTACACCGCACTTTAATTGAAAATGCTAAAAAACATGCTAAAATGACAAAGGCAATAATAAAGTATAAAGACAATGAAAAACATTTGAAAGATAAAATTAAGGAATTACGGCGGGAAAATAAACGGCTAATTTATCTATTATCTATGAAGGATGTTGAAGGCGAAATTATTGAACCCGCCAAGACCGCCATGGTCATTGAAAGCAATACATGCGAGGCCACCGACGACACCGCGAGCGATACAACAGAGATATTATATGATGATATATTATCAAAATATGAACGAGTAAAAGATTTTATGATACGCCAAAATATGCCATTAAATCAATTATTGAAAGACAGACACGACCGATATGAACTTATTGAGAAATATGTGAAATTAAAATATAATCGTATTAAGACAGCACACCCCGAAATATTGAAGCCAATCAATAATGTTGATGAATTTGCGGAAATATTATTAAATGCGTAATATACGGATGAAAGTTATATACGCGGGAGAAATAGCAAAAATTCTTTTTTTGAACGAACACGAAAAAAGATATATCTATGAATTTGCTAAACGGGAATTTCCACATTTGGAAACAACGAAAATAAAAATGAAAAAAAGAAAAATACCACATATGCCGAAAGTCCATAAAATAGAAAATGAAATGTATGTTAAATTAAAGGACCACGGCGACCATTTGAGCAACGGGTTAAAGAATGATGCAATCGTTATTAATTACTTGAGCGGAATATATAATATATCAAGTTTTCAAAAGTCTTATAGAAAACCGATGAATGAAAAATATTGTATATATGGAATAATTGACGGGGTCATTGATTTTGATGTATTCAAATCAATTTTAGAAGTAAAAATAAGGAGCAATAAAAAATATGGTATTAAGATATGGGAACATATCCAATTACAAATTTATATGTATTTATCCAAATTATCAACATGTATTTTTTGCGAGGTAGTAGATGGGGATATTGATTTATATTTTGTTGAATACGATAAGGTGTTGGTGTTATGGATATTAAAAGGGGTTGATGACACTTTCAACGAACTGGGCGAATAATAGTATAAGGGTTTATGTTGTCCAATATTTCCGTTTTGGTATTAGATGAAATATTATTTGGATTATTCCTTAATAGATGTGTTATTAAACATTTAAGGCTACAAAATTTATGATTTTCAACAACAATATTGACATTAGGACAACAACAATAGACACACGATTTTGATGACATAAGGATATATAAAACAATATTTTTTTTTCTTTCTTATATATTATATTCAAAGATATGTGAATTATATATCAAAGGATATGAGAAACCACTTATATAAAATGGCTTATGTTTATCTAATGCGCGAGACCAATTTGCCCGAGGTGGTGGTGAAATTGATTTGTGAATTTATGGGACCCCGCAAGCAATGGACGAAGAAAAATATGAGGTATGTGTTGAACGATGTAAATACGTTGGACACTTGGAAGGAAAAATTAAAAATAGAATTGAAGATTTGTCATTAATTGAAGTAAGGATATTCCAAATTACTCATTTTGAATATTATTGTAATGTGTTGAAGGCAATTAAAAACGACGATGATGACGGGGAATATTATAGCACAACAAAAAACGAATTATATTATGCTTTGACGAAAACAACGGAATAAACAACACGATAAAAAAAATAGATTTCTTTTTTATCTAATTAACAAATTGAAGGATTTGTTTATTTTCCAATAAAGGCTTAATCTTATTGAATTCTTCAACACTATAATTTAGCAACGCGGGCTTTATCTCTTTGACCATTTTACCCTTGATTTTTTTCTGAGTGGTCTTTTGTTGTGGTGTTGCGTGTTTGAGGGTTTGAACATATTTATTATAGACGATGTTGCCGTTTTTTAATGCCTTTGGATAATAGCGAATATAGGTCGTTGTGCCGTCTGGATTTCTTATAGTCTCACTGGGCGGTTGAATGCTTGGTGCGGTTGGTTTTCGTCCCCTTATACTCATATTATATTATATGGATATATAAAAAGTTTAATAAAAAATATTTATTATTTTATTAATATTTATTTAATTTTTTTTGAAAAATTATATTTGAAAATTTTTTCACATTCAAAATGTTATCCGTTGATGTGCCACGAAATGACAATGTCAAATTGGTCCTTCCTGACCTTTCAAAGATATGGGAATTATCTATTAAAGAGATGCCGAACAACAATATAATAAGAGTTGAAGATATGAGCGAGACCACAACAATGACCACGACCACGAACGCGGGAACCACTACGGGAACCAAGGCGTCTGTTTATGAATTCAAAGCAACGAACGACGAAAACAAAAACCCGTGGGACCATGGCCCGCGACATTGTGAAAAAGTGAGGGAGTATGCGGAACTTTATGACACTCTCAATTATTCCATTGTGCGAGAGAAAATTGTAATGACCAAGGGAAAACCGACGGGGATACCAATGGGAAAAATTGGCCGTAAATATGACGCGGACTTCAACAAGCCGTGGAAATTTAAGCAAGGCGAAAACATTGGGATGCGAACTGGTATATTTTCAAATGTCTCTGTGTTAGATATTGATAATAAACCCGTCAAAGACCTTAAATTTACTTCTGTTGAAATTTTCAAAGCGATGTTATGCTTCTTTGGCAAAACGGATGAAGAAACAAAAACATTCATTAAAATGGCCCCGCGTGCGATAACTGGCGGGGGTGGTTATCATGTCTTCCTTCCGTATTTGTCCAATGTCAAAAATATGATACAATTTCCAACAATGCGATTAAAAGGAGATGATAATGACGAATACCAAGAATTCAAATTGGACTGGGATTTGAAAAACGATCGGGGAAAAATAACATTACCGCCTTCAATTCATAAGTCTGGCAAAATGTATGAGTGGAAAATGCGACCCGACAAATATCCGCCGATTAATCCCCCGCAATGGCTAATACGGATGATATACGGGGCGACGTGTGTCATGGTGTGCGGGATTGAAGAAGCGTCTTTTGAAGTGTTGGACATTCCACCGACCGACAACAACAAAATCACCGATGGCGACTGCTTTGATTTTTCAAGTATCATATTGAAAGATTTGCCCGCGTCCGCTGACGAATTGAAGGAGGTTGTGAAATGGATACCCGCTATTATGGCTGATAATTATACCGATTGGCAAAAAGTGCTCTGGGCAATCCGGTGGACCGCGGAGGCTTGCGAGGCTTTGAAACACGAAACAATCAATAAAGATGTTGGTTTATCGTTGGGAGTTGAATTTTCAAAACAAAGCGATAAATTTACGGGTGATGACGACATTATTGAAATGTGGAATGCTGGAACAAAGGGATTATTAAAATACGGCTCATTGTTATACTGGGCTAAAGAAAACGGATATGAACATAAGAGGCAATCATATAAAGCCGTTGATTATCTTGAAAAACTAATTAAGAAAGCCAAAGAAGCCGAACCCGTGGCCGAACCTGTAGCCGTGGCCGTTGAACCTGTAGCCGTAGCCAAACCCGAACCCGAACCCGAACCCGTAGCAACTGACAATGGCAATTATGACCGCGAAAAATCAAAAGCCTTTATGGATGGTAATGACGATGATTATGCGGAATTTATCTACGCGAAATATAAAAATAGGTTTATCTGCTTCAATAATGCGGTGTATGAGTTTCCACCGAATGCGCACTTATGGGACGCGGGAGACGATGATATATTTCATAACTTTCTGGGGTCAATCGTATTTAATGAAATGATGATATTTACCGATGCTCTCATTAGTGTTGCGATTAAAGAAAAACAACAAGAGACCGACGAGGGAAAAATAAAGCAACGCGATGAAAACATTAAAATGTATAAGAAAAAGCAAAAGCAAATGATAATTAAACTAAGGAACCATAGCCCGCGTGGCGGTGTCGTGAAATGCTTAAAAGCGAAATATGCGGTTTAAAAAAATCCATTTGATATTACTTCAAATTTGGTGGGATTTAATAATGGTGTGTATGACCTTGTAAAAGGTGAATTCCGCAATGGTAAGCCCGATGATTATGTTTGTATGAGTGTGGGTTATAATTACAAACCGCCGAACGATGAAGCAATTACCAATCTGCGAGATTTTCTGAAAAAAGTTATGCCTTATGACGATGTGCGCGAATATCTACTTCAAGCAATGGCGACGGGGCTATATGGGCAACAACTCCAATATTTCTTTATTCTGACGGGGTCTGGCGGTAATGGTAAGGATACTTTAATGACGAAATTATATCGTGGGATGTTGGGCGAATATTACATTAATGCTCATATCAACATTATAACAAAAGAAGCAAAAGAAAGCGATTTGAACCAAGGCTTGCGAATTTACACAACAAACGGGCGTGTGTATTTGTTGAACCGAGTGCGAAGAAAAATCTGATAGGGTCTTCAATTAAAACTCTGACGGGGACTGACACTATTGTGGCCCGCGGATTGTATGAAAAAAACACGGAAAAAAGGAATGTGGGCACATTGTTTATGTTAGCGAATGACATTCCATTAATTGACCATTTAGACGGCGGATGTGTCCGAAGGTTGCGTGTAATTCCATTTCCGACATTGTTTAAATCAAAAGAAGAAATGACTAAATTGACGGATTTGACCAATATATACGAGGCTAATCCATATTATGAAACTATTGAATTTATTAACGATTATAAATTATCATTGTTTCATATTTTGACGAAATCGTTTAATAACTTTGTTGAACAAGGCTATAACTTAATTGAGACCCCCGAAATAGTGTTAAAGGCTTCTTCATACTACTTAAGAAACTGCGACGACTTTATGATGTGGTTTAATGAGTTGTATGAAAAAGCGGGAGACAAAGAATTCATACAAATTCAAGACGTGTGCGCGGAATTTAAATTGGGCGACTTATACGATAATATGTCTAAACGAGACAGACGAATTCATAATAATAAATTTGTTGCGGACAAAATCAAAAATCACCCCGATTTAAGGGGCTATTGTAAGGAAAAATACCAACCGCTTATTGACGGCCGACAACGATTATTTAGGAATGTTATTATGGGGTATAAAAAGAAACCATACAACCAAAACAACGATTTATAAAATAAGTTAATACAGCCCCGCGAGTTAAGGATATATGATTTTTTATAGATACATATTTTTTTATGATTAATACGAAGGCTTATTTTATGTTAATAAGGCTTAAAGTGGCGGGCAGGATTTGAACTTATAAGGTCAATTTTTGCCCGATTTTTTTTAAATTTTCCAATTGAAATCCATTTTTATATGGATTTTATAATTTTTTTTTGGGCAGGATTTGACTTATTAAGGTCATTTTTTGCCCGCCCTTTTTTGGCTTCTTTTTTATGTTTTGTTGCTTCCTTTTTGTTTGGTGGTTTGTCATTCATATATCTTTTTTTCTTATTTCTTCAATCCGTTGGGGGGTTATAACTTTTTTTTTTAATCATTCCTTCTTGTTTCACATGGATATTATATATTTTTTTCTCTCTCTTTCAAAAAAAGAAAAAAGAATACAATTAACCGAAGGATATTAATAACATATACACCACCGCGTCCCGACTGCCCCGATAAATGACCGACATTATCAAACGACTGCCGACCGAACTACGGGATTACATAGAGAGTTTTATATACGGGGATATCGTGTATCATAACTCCGATTTATGCGATTGTTGTGGTTTATCGTTTGCTTTCGTTGATAATCCGATTTATCGTATATGTGATACGGGGCTAATGTATGAAACCGCGATATTTTGCTCTAAGAAATGTTTAAATGCTTTTGTTATTGAAGACCCTTAATTATACAATGTCTTTTATTGACAATCTTGACCAATTGGTATATTTGATGAATATCGTTAATACGCGACGACTTCACGAACATAAGGGTTTAATCCCGTGTCAAACGATTGACACACTTTATAAATATTTAAACCGCTATCATAAACCAATAATTGATGAATTATTGTATAAAAAAAGTATTGATAGATTAAAACAAATGGCCTTACAAATTGAACATACATTTGACAATCGAATGTGATAATTACGAATGACTTGTTTGAAAAAAAATAATACATAATTATAAGAGATGTTTAATTGTCGTGTATGTGATGCCGTCTTTAAATCTAAAATTGATTTAGTAATCCACACAGCCCGCACACACACCACACACGACACATTAAAATTTTTGAAGGCTTTGAACGAATGCTTAAATGGCCTTTTAACAACACCAACAACCACAGAAGAAACATTTCAAAATATTTCTCAAATCAAGAACTATCTAACAGCGACAACCCCCGACACATACACACAATTAATCAAAATAAAAGACAATCTTCAACGATTGCCAACGAATGAAAAATCTAAAGCAATGATTGAAGAATATGAAAATGTCTTATATTCCTACATGTCCAACATAAAGCCCGCTATTGACGGGATAATTACGAGTGCCACCACGACCGCAAAATAAATTATAATAAATTTGTTAGACGGGACCAAGGAAACAGCCCCTACAACTATTTTTTTTTTCGTTAGTCCAGACCGATACACCAATTAAGGGCCGAAACCCGCGCAACCAATTTTGGACAAAGGTGATCACTTTTATCCTTTTGTCCAAAGCAAAAAGAAGACCAGCCACCATGAGCGACAGCCGTAGTATTGTTTCAAGAAGTGCCCCAGAGACGGATGCCGAAGTTGAAAGGCGAATTAAGCGACGAAAAAAATTAAGCAATAATGTTGATGAAATAAGGGCCTCACTTGACAAGACCGAGGGGGAAATTA
>WBZZ01002642.1:27500-55000 GCA_019918135.1 Paulinella micropora | reverse complement strand
ACGATCACACCGTCGCACAAACTCCGTAAGCTGAGACGGTAAATCCTTCTGCAGATTGAAGCGAAAGTTGGTCAGATAGCACTGCTCTGCCAGCAACTCCTCCTGAGTGCTGCCCCCATACCGCTCAGCCAGACACTGTACTAGCTTACTGGGGTCCATCGGTCGCTCCTCCGATAACGGTCTGGCCAGCAACTTTGCCGGTCCAGACAAACACAAGTAAATAAAAGAGTGTTAGAACTAAATTAATCAATATTAATAGTTACATGGGCCGGCCGTATAAGAGTAACGGTGTCGGTAGAGCCATTACTTATATCCGGCCATTCATGTCGTTCTGCGCGCCTTCCGTTGGTTTGGCGCGTTATTATTACTGGCGACATTCATTTTCGCCTCTAAATTTTCTTTGACCTATATAACTTTTTCGACCTATAATAAAACTTCAACTTATATAAAAACTTAAACCTTTATGAAAAGTTTGACCTATATTAAAAAAGTTTGACGTATATAAAAAAGTTTGAAGCCTGTATACGTCAAACTTTTTCATATACGTCAAACTTTTTATATAGGTTAAAAATTTTTTCATATACGTCAAACATTTTTATATAGGTTAAAATTTTTATATAAGTATAACTTTTTCCAGCAATAATTTTATTATTATTTTTTTAAGTTTTAAGTTTAAGTTTTATTAATAAATTGTTTTGATTTTCAAAAATATTGTATTTAATAAATCATTGATAATAATCATATTATTATATATATTATTGATACTATAATATTAATATTAAATAATAATAGTACTACTTAATATTTAATTTATTCGTATTATTAATATTAATAATATATTATTTTTAATATGAATAATTACATAAGAAAAAAAAATCATATGAGAAAGGCCCCATCCTCGCCCTTCCCTGTGGCACGCATCCACTTACAGTGTACGTGCCTCCAAGTTTAAACTTAAATTGGTGTCACAGCTTATTAATACCAAACACACTCTCTTGCTCTATGCCACTCAAGTTTCTCTTCATCCCTCCCTGTCTCCCTTTCTCTCTTGCTCTACCTCCCTTTCTCTCTTCACCCCCCATTATTACTTAAACGAATATTACTAAAGCAATAAAGCTACGTCATGAAAGAGTGCTACCCTATGTCTCCTGTGGAGTTCGGCTATATAGCTACTCTAATGCAACCCCCCCCCCCCCCGATCCCCGCCCCCTTTAAACATACTGCACATGCTGCTCAATTGGAATTTCCAGCTCATATAGATTCCCTCTGACTGTTTCCTGGCTATCTGCTGGGATTTTGTGTTCTGCTGTAAGCCAAAAATCGAAAGCTCTGCAATCATTCCAAGTATATACAGACTTCCTTGCCTAGGATTCGCTTCCATTAACTCTAAAACTCCACACTCCACTTCTATTACATCGGGCAGGACCATATGTGCCCGTTAGCATATTTCGATCCTGAGTGCCGTACATTAACAATTCTACCATAGGTCATCTTGATCTACCTAACAACGTGCTACTTTCCCCACATTCCATGCTCTTACCGCTCCGTCCCTAAACAGTTCCTCTACTTCCTCTCTACCCTCAGCCTCCGTTACTGCTACAAAACTACTTATTTCTGGCGGCCATCCCTCAAATTCCATGGCTGGGATGCTACTTGGTGGCAGAGGGGATCCCGTTGCGGCTTGGGAACTAGACGATGATGACGCCGCCAACGCCGCTGGGGGCGCAGGTACATGGCCAGCTAGATAGATGGATAGATGGATAGATAGATAGATAGATAGATAGATAGATAGATAGATAGATAGATAGATAGATAGATAGATAAATACCTGAAGGCCGGTGCTCGCTGCCTCCGCGCTCACCGCACCATCGCCCTATATTAATATTTTACATAGACAGCTAACTAGCTATATATATATATATATATATATATATATATATATATATATTACATATAGATAGATAGATACCTGAACGCCGCCGCTGGCTGCCTCCGCGTTCGCCACACTCTCGCTGCCCTATTTTACACAGGTAGCCAGCTAGATACATAGATAGATAGATAGATACCTGAAGGCGGGTGCTCGCTGCCTCCTCGCTCACCGCACCATTGCCCTATATTAACATTGTACATAGATAGATAGGTAGCTAGCTAGATATGTATATAGATAGATACCTGAACACCGCCGCTAGCTGCCTCCGCGCTCGCCACACCCTCGCTGCCCTCTTTTACACAGGTAGATAGCTAGCTAGCTAGATAGCTAGCTAGATAGATAGATAGATAGATAGATAGATAGATAGATAGATAGATAGATAGATAGATAGATAGATAGATAGATAGATAGATAGATACCTGAACGCCGCCATTGCTGGCTGCCTCCGCGCTCACACTGCCCTGTATTATTATTATTATTATTATTATTATTATTATTATTATTATTATTATTATTATTATTAGGGAGTACATAGGCCATCGGTCCCTTTCCATGGGCTGATCGGTATAAAGCTCCTAGAGTAATGTTCTATGCCGTCACTTCCTTTATTCCACCAATTGGTGTGGAGACTTTCCTCATGGAATGGAGGACTGGATGCACATGGCCTTTTGGCTCAGCAATTGGCATACATATATACATATTATTATTATTATTATTATTATTATTATTATTATTATTATTATTATTATTATTCTGGAGGGGTGCACAAGATGGCACTCCATGGGAAGAGGAGGTGGTTGGGCCTCTCCCCACGAAGGTGACCGCTTGGGGAGGGCGGTCACCGGGATATGCGCAACTCTCAACTGGGCATTTACTCGGTAGGGGTTCGGCCAGGCAGGTTGTGGGGTTGTCTGTTGGATTGTTGGTTGGCTCGTTTTTCTTGGCTGTTGGTTTGGGTCTGGTTTCCTGGTTAGCCCATTTTCGCCGAATTTCCTGCCGAGTAAATGCCTGGGGGCTTCCAGTTCCGGTTTGGTGATCTTGTTGAGGTGAGCATTCGGAGGAAACAGTACCGAGATGGGTTGAAGATAGGATTCACATTGAGCCGAGATGGGGCCGAGTTGACCTGTTCCAACTCGGCTCCATTTCGGCTTCATGTTCATCCTATCTTCATCCTATCTGGGTTTTGTCTCCTCCTTATCTTCGCTTCTTCGGGCTTGCCTAACTGGAACACATGATGAGCGCACGTTGGAGAGGGGCTTCAGTCGGTCCCAATGCCTGCCAGTGCCTTGCTGCGTTGCCGTGCCTTGCCCCATGCATTCACACCCTCCACCGTTGCATTTCTAACTGAGCAGCTTCGGCTGGGATTACTATACTTGTCTGTAAGACCCTATAGGTACCGCTAGGTTCGCGCCTTCTATACCCACGTGGGGGAAGGAGTTTCAGCGGCACGCCGTCCGATCTGGCTCCACTCGGGGACACCCGTACCTCATGATGTGTATTGTTAGGAGCAGCTGAAAGTCCATAAGGCATGAGAGTAGAGGCGTTGGCGATGCGATGGAGAGTGTGTGTAGTGCGTGAGGCAGGTTCTGGCGACGCTGGGGGGTGCTGGCGGGCGCCGAAGGGCACGAAGCGACGCGGCAGCGTCCAGTGACACCGGCGGAAATGCGTGTAGTGTGTGTTGCAGATACCGCCGATGCTATTTGCATGGACGGGCGCTTTCCTCGGCGTAAAGAGGCGCGGCGGTGATGGCCAGCGACATTGGCCGTCTACTACTCTCAATGGATTACAAATACGCGAAGCACGGAGCTACCACTGTGGCCCTTATGGGACAAGGTAGAATCGCCGAAGACCTGGACAATCCCCGTGGGAATGCCTCTTCGACGGGCTCTGGCCCGATGTCCCAGGATGGGAGGATGAGGGCTCGCGTATATGACGGAATTCCTGAACCACGTGGAGAGGCTATCTTAGCTGCGCCTCATCCTTCCTCCCCAAACCTGGCACACGGGTCGGCGCTTCAACATAAGGCGAGCGGCGCTATATGGCAGATGGCACCGCCGCCTCGACGGTACCGGCGGGTAGATCGGTACGACAAGGACGGGCGTAATCTGATTGTCTGGGGGCTCTCAGAACGCGCCAATCTACAGGAGATCGCCTCCAAAATGAGCGGTCTTGGTCTGGTGGTCCCGGTAATGGAGTGGCAAGGCCAGCGAATGTCTCGTCACCTGGAGCTGGTCTACGAGGACGATGACAGCAGGCAGACGGCGTTGCAGCAACTCAAACATCTCAAATTCTTCGGCAGAGGGGTCAATGTGGCCCTTGGGCGCAGGTTCAGGGACAGGGAACGTGTCCGAAGGCTTATTCGCATCCATCTGCGTGGGGAAGCGGCGGTCCGGAAGGAGGAAGCTGCGACGGGATATCGCGTCTTGCCTCTGCATGAAGAATGTGTCGATGATGTGCAGGTGGTGTCTTCGGAATTGGCTGCCGATGCACCTAAGTGCGTGTCTGAGTGTGCTGATATGCATGTGGTGCCCCTGCATTCGGCGGCCAGTGCAGTGGGGGACCAACCTGCGCAAGCACCTGCAGAGGGGGGCAGCACGAGGGCGGAAGCCAAGCGCGGCCGTCGGGTCCGGAAACGAGCCAAGAAGCACCGCTCCAAGCAGTTCGATACCGGCTTCAAGCTACTCGTCGCGAGTCACAACTGGCAGGGTAAAACGGGATACGACAACGTAGGCACGGCGGAATGGGCATCATTCTACAAGCACGAGGGCTGGCTAGTCATCGGGGCTCAGGAGCACCGCATGGGCAAGAAGCAACTTTCCAAATGCAGCCTGGATGGATTCCGGATTTTTGGAAAACCTGCGGAGGTCAGCGAGAAAAATCGCTGCAAGGGTGGGGTTCTATTCGCGGTTGCTAACTTCCTTGGTCCGTATTGCAACCTGGTGTCAGCCCCCGTCGACCACCGGCAGCAAGTGTGGCTGCGTATCGCCTCTGGTGTTACCGGCGCTCAGGATATCTATGTGGGCAACGGCTACTTTCCCCAGGAAACGCAGGAAGAAGAGTCGTCAGAGGCGTATGCGGCCTGGCAGGCAGCTATAGCTTTTTTTGGAGCCAAAGGTCTTGTGGTCACGGTGGCGGATGCCAACGCGAAGCTCGGGCCGGCATGCAGCCGAAAAGAGGAGGGCATCGTCGGTCAACACGGGGAGGTCGATGATAAGGGAGCACCGGTACGTTCGGAGAACGGCAAGAGACTCGCGGCTGTCCTCGTCGCTACGGGCCTGCGAAATCTGAGCGGCTTCTCGTGCCCAGTGGAAGGGTCCTACTGGTGGTCCCGGCGTGAGCAGCGCGGCATGGGCACAGGCAAGCACCTCCTCGATTACATCTGCGCGTCGCCTGGCTTGGCATCTGGAGCAAAGTTCGGAGTATGCGAAGATGATCTTGATACGGACCACAAGGCAGTATGGGCCGAACTGACGTGGAGCGGCCAGCGCCGGCCAAAGCGGGCTGCGAAACCTTACAGGTCCTTTCGTGTTGATAAGCTTATTGGTGCTGGTGTCTCGGGTAATGATCACTCTGCGAAGCAAGCGCTGGATTATCTACGCGACAAGTTCGATGACGTATTCCAGCATTGCCTACAGAAGCTTGGAGTGCATCAGCTGCCTGAGCTTGACCTATCGGGTGGTGCCGACAGCCAACGGGTGGTAGATGAGGTCACCGAGCGAGTGGCGCAGTCCTTCCGAATGGCGGCGCACCGGGTCCTTGGCTCCAGATGTATACGACCCCGTTTCACCAACAATTGGTTCGACGGGGAGCTAAAGGAGCTCATTCAGCAGCGCCGGGAGGCCTACGCAGCATACAGGAGGGATGAATCGAATGCGGAAGCCCGTCTGAATTGGCTACGGCTCCGCAAGCAAATTCGGAAGGCAACTCGGGCCAAGAAGTCCGCCTCCTTCAAGCAAGTGCAGGAAGAAGCGGTCAAATGTCAACGCGAGCAATCCTCAAAGCGCTTTTGGCTACTCGCGAAGCGGCTTGGCGGGGCACGCAGAACGAAGGCCTCCGCGCCGGTGCAAAGGGAGGATGGCTCACTGGCGTGTACGCTGCCGGAAAAGGTCGCTCGGTGGGAGGAATTTCGGAGAAATTCGGTGAAGCCACGGGAAAATCCGGCAAGTGCGGCTGTTGTGGTGGAGTGCTGTGCAGAAGCAGGCTCGCTGGAGTGGGAGGAAGCCGAAGCTAAGCGGCAGTTCCACTGGAACGATCGCTTCAGAGATGAGGTGGCCCGGGCTATGAAGGAGCACGAAGTAGGTGAAGACACTTGCGAAGAGCTGGACAAGCCGTTCACGCAAGAGGAGGTCCTTGCAAGGCAACGTGCCCTGAATAACCACAAAGCTTGTGGCGAGGACAAAGTGAAGAACGAGATGCTCAAGTATGGCGGCGCCTACATCAATGGCTACTTAACGCAGTACTTCAACTGGATTCGAGAAGCCGAGAGGACTCCAAAAGCTTGGGGCAAGGGAATCATCGTCAATATCCCCAAGGGTGGGGATCCTACGGATCCTGACAACTGGAGGGATATCTCGATTATTAGTTGCCTTGGTAAGCTGTATCTGTCCTTATTAGCTACTCGTCTAACGCTCTTCGTGGATGGCCCGGATAAGCTACGTCCAGAGCAGGGAGGCTTCCGCCCGGGGCGTCGCACTACGGATCAGGTCTTTACCCTTTGGCAGAGGTTGAAGGGGCGTCAGCAGCAGAAGCGGGAGTCGTATGTCCTGTTCGTCGATCTACGCAAGGCTTTCCCGTCTGTTTGGAGAGATGGTCTATTTGAGAGGCTCTGGAAGCTGGGTGTAAGGGGCAAGTTCTGGCGCACGCTACGCAGGTGCTACGAGCAGACTTCGTCGCAAGTGCTAGTTGATGGAGCACTCACCCCCGAAGTACTGGAGGGTGTAGGCGTCCAACAGGGGTCCCCTCTCTCTCCCACACTCTTCAACGTCTTTATGGATGAGCTGTGTGATCGGCTGGCGAGTGCCCTCAAGATCACGGATGTGAAGCGGCTGAACGACATCAAGGCACTTCTATACGCGGACGACGTGGCCCTCATCGCTCACAGTCGCACCGAGCTCCAGAAGATGGTCAATGTTGTGGCCAAGTTCGCGGAAGATTACAGGCTGGAAGTCAACTTGAAGCCCGGCAAGACGGAAATCATGCCCATTTACACGTCGAGCAAGGCGAAACGACCAAGTATCAGGGAGCGAGGTGAGCCCGTGGTGTGGTTTCGCGGCCAGAAGCTTTGTGTCACCAGTCAGTACAAGTACCTGGGAGTGGTTATCACCGACGACCTGAAGTGGAAGGAGCAGGCCCTGCGGGCTACGCGTGTCACTGAAGTCGCCACCGCAGGTTGGTACTCTTTGTGGTGTGCAGGTGAGATACAAGCTAGGTATCGTCTCATGTGCTGGAATCAACTTGTGGGGGCCAAGCTGAAGTACGCCTTCGATGTCTGGCGTGCCCCCGTATCGCAGCTCACCAAGCTGGAGGCAGCAATGCTGCGCCCCATGAGGATGATTCTCGGCATCAGCCCTAAGACAAGCAAGTGGATTACACTCTTTCTGGCGCGCTCTTTGAGTGCGGAGCGTTTGCGGCGGGCGGCGCAACTGAAGTTCTATGGACGGCTGCGTGTTCTACCGGAGAAGCGATTTCCTGTCATCGCATCTCAAGTCAAATCCGACTGGACTGCGGAGGCCGAAGGCGCTATCAGGGACTCAATGGATCTACAACAAGGGCTTCAGGAGCTCCTAAATAGCTCAGAGAAGGACCTCGAGGGTTGGTTTTTGACTGTGGACAAGTGGGCCCTTCAGCAGGACGTCAAGATGGTGCAGCAACTGATGTGGGACAAGCGAGAGGCAGGCAGCGATCTTACTGATGGCCTGCGAGTCATCCTAAGACAAGTCTTTGGAACTAAGGAGTTCCCAAGATGGGTAGCCCTTGATGATGCGCATTATAATCTGCTTCGGAGAAGGTTGCTCAGCTGCAACAACCGCCTTCGGTTGTACCGCAGCAAGTTGGTCAGTGGCATGTCCCCTCGCTGCTTCTGTTGTCATGATGATGTCAATGAGTCCCTTGCGCACTTCTTATGGGATTGCCCCATGCATGAGGGGAGACGTAAGCAGCTGTTGCTGAGTATGCAGAGGCTCGGTGGCATGGCTGTGGGGGCTGCTGAGGGGGATGGAGGGAGTGAGGAGGGTGGTGAGGTCGTAGGCGGTGAGGTTGTGGTGGAGGATGTGTTGCTTGGGCGGGAGCGGGAGGGCTCTGTGCGGCAGGGTTGGGATGATATGTCGCCTGTGGATCAATCACGATTGTTTTGTAAGTTTTTTCAGGGGAAGTCGCGCTTCCGCAGTAACTTTAGGCTTGCTGCGTTGTTAGGGGTTACAGCGTTGCGTCCCCCTCCAAAGTTGGATGTGTTGTTTGGATCATATGTGTCTGAGTGTTGGTCTGCTAGGGAGGGTAAAAGGGAGGAGCTTGGGGTGGAGGATGGGGGCGAGGAGGTGATTGACCTCACTGAGGTTCCATCAGCTTCTGTCCCACCCTCTCCCCCAAGTGACGTTGATGTTGCGCGGCGCGGCCGTCCGCGCAGAGTGGACGTCCTGGCTAGAGAGAGGGGTTCGGGAGCGCAGCGTAGTGTCTCGGAGTTCTTCTCTTCAGCTAACACCCTCGCATCTAGCTCTTCATGCACTCCACAGCCCCCATCTGCCCCTGCAGTTGCTGTTGCTGCTATGTCTGTTTGGTGTTCTGACAATGCGTTGGGATCGGCTGACCCCGGTGACCCAATGGAGGCACATGTCCAGGATCTGGATCTGATGCTATAGTCTGAGGAAGCCTATTATTATTATTATTATTATTATTATTGGACACCGTGATAGCCCAGTGGTCAAGTTCTACCATCTGGGCCCTGTCGCCAGTTCGATTCCCGTCGGTGCCACCAGTATTTTCATTGAACATACCGGTCCGTCTGGAAGTGTTGGAACTGCCCTGCGGGGGTGTCATTAGAGCCTATCGTCAATTCTTCGTACTCCCCTCACGGGTGAGACGATGGAGGCGCATGTGCAGATGCATCAGCCATTGACAGAGAAGCACTATTATTATTATTATTATTATTATTATTATTATGGACACCGTGATAGCCCAGTGGTCAAGTTCTACCATCTGGGCCCTGTCGCCAGTTCGATTCCCGTCGGTGCCACCAGTATTTTCATTGAACATACCGGTCTATTTCTGGACCAGTATTTTCATTGAACATACCGGCCCGTCTGGAAGTGTTGGAACTGCCCTTGCGGGGGTGTCATTAGAGCTTATCGTCAATTCTTCGTACTCCCCTCACGGGTGAGACGATGGAGGCGCATGTGCAGAAATGTATCAGCCATTGACAGAGAAGCACTATTATTATTATTATTATTACTATTATTATTATGGACACCGTGATAGCCCAGTGGTCAAGTTCTACCATCTGGGCCCTGTCGCCAGTTCGATTCCCGTCGGTGCCACCAGTATTTTCATGGAACATACCGGTCCGTCTGGAAGTGTTGGAACTGCCCATGCGGTGTCATTAGAGCCTATCGTCAATTCTTCGTACTCCCCTCACGGGTGAGACGATGGAGGCGCATGTGCAGATTTGCATCAGCCATTGACAGAGAAGCACTATTATTGTTATTATTGTTATTGTTATTATTATTATTATTATTATTATTATTATTATCTTTGACACCGTGATAGCCCAGTGGTCAAGTTCTACCATCTGGGCCCTGTCGCCAGTTCGATTCCCGTCGGTGCCACCAGTATTTTCATTGAACATACCGGTCTATTTCTGGACCAGTATTTTCATTGAACATACCGGCCCGTCTGGAAGTGTTGGAACTGCCCTTGCGGGGGTGTCATTAGAGCTTATCGTCAATTCTTCGTACTCCCCTCACGGGTGAGACGATGGAGGCGCATGTGCAGAAATGCATCAGCCATTGACAGAGAAGCACTATTATTACTATTATTATTATTATTATTATTATTATTATTATTATTATTATTCTCTTGCCCGGTGAGAACGGAAGTGGACGACCTGTTGACACCGACCGGCCGGTTCCGGCATCAGTACCCATGGAGATGGTAGTAACAACTCAGACCACGTGTTTCGCTATTATTATTATCATTATCATTACCATTATCATTATTATTATTATTATTATTATTATTATTATTATTATTATTCCCGATGAAAACACCTAGTCACACTTGCTAAACAGAGTTCCAGCCCAATGGCCTCAAGGCGTTAAACTGTGACGCCAACTCATAACCCTTTGGTGGTAGATGCTGGGGAGGAGGGTCGTTGCGCGCGTAAAAGATCTTAAACTCCGCATATGCTGGTTGATAGCCCAGGACCGAGCAGACACCAGATTGTTATGGGTGGGGTTTCGAGGCAGCTCTAGCAACCGCGCTTGGTGTATGCACTTGCACATTCGGTGACGTCTTGCAAGAGGTTGCTGGGACTGCGGAATAACCTCGGCTTAGTGCAGTCTTGCCCTCAGGAGCTCCATCGGTGGCCCCGATCATCAGGCGAGAGACTGACACGGGGGGGTGGAGGACCTCGAACAAGGGTATTGGAGGCTTATGTCCGTTGAGGATATGCCATCAGCTGCATCAGTACGCCTCAGATATAGTAAATAGTATTATTATTATTATTATTATTATTATTATTATTATTATTATTATTATTCAGTGGTCAAGTTCTACCATCTGGGCCCAGTCGCCAGTTCGATTCCCGTCGGTGCCACCAGTATTTTCATTGATCATACCGGTCTATTTCTGGACCAGTATTTTCATTGAACATACCGGCCCGTCCCGTCTGGAAGTGTTGGAACTGCCCTGGCGGGGGTGTCATTAGAGCTTATCGTCAATTCTTCGTACTCCCCTCACGGGTGAGACGATGGAGGCGCATGTGCAGAAATGCATCAGCCATTGACAGAGAAGCACTATTATTATTATTATTATTATTATTATTATTATTATTATTATTATTATTATTATTATGGACACCGTGATAGCCCAGTGGTCAAGTTCTACCATCTGGGCCCTGTCGCCAGTTCGATTCCCGTCGGTGCCACCAGTATTTTCATTGAACATACCGGTCTATTTCTGGACCAGTATTTTCATTGAACATACCGGCCCGTCTGGAAGTGTTGGAACTGCCCTGGCGGGGGTGTCATTAGAGCTTATCGTCAATTCTTCGTACTCCCCTCACGGGTGAGACGATGGAGGCGCATGTGCAGAAATGTATCAGCCATTGACAGAGAAGCACTATTATTATTATTATTATTATTATTATTATTATTATTATTATTATTATTATGGACACCGTGATAGCCCAGTGGTCAAGTTCTACTATCTGGGCCCTGTCGCCAGTTCGATTCCCGTCGGTGCCACCAGTATTTTCATTGAACATACCGGTCCGTCTGGAAGTGTTGGAACTGCCCATGCGGGGGTGTCATTAGAGCCTATCGTCAATTCTTCGTACTCCCCTCACGGGTGAGACGATGGAGGCGCATGTGCAGATTTGCATCAGCCATTGACAGAGAAGCACTATTATTATTATTATTATTATTATTATTATTAGTATTATTATTATTATTATTATTATTATTAGGGAGTACATAGGCCATCGGTCCCTTTCCATGGGCTGATTGGTATAAAGCTCCTAGAGTAATGTTCTATGCCGTCACTTCCTTTATTCCACCGATTGGTGTGGAGACTTTCCTTATGGAATGGAGGACTGGATGCACATGGCCTTTTGGCTCATCAATTGGCAGACGATACATATTATTATTATTATTATTATTATTATTATTATTGGACACCGTGATAGCCCAGTGGTCAAGTTCTACCATCTGAGCCCTGTCGCCAGTTCGATTCCCGTCGGTGCCACCAGTATTTTCATTGAACATACCGGTCTATTTCTGGACCAGTATTTTCATTGAACATACCGGTCTATTTCTGGACCAGTATTTTCATTGAACATACCGGCCCGTCTGGAAGTGTTGGAACTGCCCTTGCGGGGGTGTCATTAGAGCTTATCGTCAATTCTTCGTACTCCCCTCACGGGTGAGACGATGGAGGCGCATGTGCAGAAATGCATCAGCCATTGACAGAGAGGCACTATTATTATTATTATTATTATTATTATTATTATTATTATTATTATTAGTATTATTATTATTATTATTATTATTACTATTATTATTATTCTATCTATCTTTCTATCTATCCCCGGGGCAGTTTCAAGTCATGCTAGGACCGGCCGTTTAGGTCACGCCAAGGACGGGCAGTTTACGTCATGCCAAGGACTAGCGATTGAGAGAGGGAAGAGGCAGAACAGCCAAGATGACAATGTCACCGGCAGCGAGGCCACTGGTTCCATCGATCTTTCCGGTTTATCATTATTATTATTATTATTATTATTATTATTATTATTATTATTATTATTATTATTATTATTATTATTATTATTATTATTATTATTATTATTATTATTATTATTATTATTATTGATGGAGGCGCATGTGCAGATTTGCATCAGCCATTGACAGAGAAGCACTATTATTATTATTATTATTATTATTATTATTATTATTCCGCGTAAAAGATCTTAAACTCCGCATATGCTGGTTGATAGCCCAGGACCCAGCAGACACCAGATTGTTATGGGTGGGGTTTCGAGGCAGCTCTAGCAACCGCGCTTGGTGTATGCACTTGCACATTCGGTGACGTCTTGCAAGAGGTTGCTGGGACTGCGGAATAACCTCGGCTTAGTGCAGTCTTGCCCTCAGGAGCTCCATCGGTGGCCCCGATCATCAGGCGAGAGACTGACACGGGGGGGTGGAGGACCTCGAACAAGGGTATTGGAGGCTTATGTCCGTTGAGGATATGCCATTAGCTGCATCAGTACGCCTCAGATATAGTATTATTATTATTATTATTATTATTATTATTATTATTATTATTATTATTATTATTATTATTTAGGGAGTACATAGGCCATCGGTCCCTTTCCATGGGCTGATTGGTATAAAGCTCCTAGAGTAATGTTCTATGCCGTCACTTCCTTTATTCCACCGATTGGTGTGGAGACTTTCCTTATGGAATGGAGGACTGGATGCACATGGCCTTTTGGCTCAGCAATCGGCAGGAGATACACTATTATTATTATTATTATTATTATTATTATTATTATTATTATTATTATTATTATTAGGGAGTACATAGGCCATCGGTCCTTTCCATGGGCTGATTGGTATAAAGCTCCTAGAGTAATGTTCTATGCCGTCACTTCCTTTATTCCACCGATTGGTGTGGAGACTTTCCTTATGGAATGGAGGACTGGATGAACATGGCCTTTTGGCTCAGCAATTGGCAGGAGATACACTATTATTATTATTATTATTATTATTATTATTATTATTATCATTACTATTAGGGAGTACATAGGCCATTGGTCCTTTTCAATGGGCTGATTGGTATAAAGCTCCTAGAGTAATGTTCTATGCCGTCACTTCCTTTATTCCACCGATTGGTGTGGAGACTTCCCTTATGGAATGGAGGTCTGAACGCACAAAGCCTTTTGGCTCAGCAATTGGCAGGAGATACATTATTGTTACTATTATTATTATTATTATTATTATTATTATTATTATTATTATTATTATTATTATGGACACCGTGATAGCCCAGTGGTCAAGTTCTACCATCTGGGCACTGTCGCCAGTTCGATTCCCGTCGGTGCCACCAGTATTTTCATTGAACATACCTGTCTATTTCTGGACCAGTATTTTCATTGAACATACCGGCCCGTCTGGAAGTGTTGGAACTGCCCTTGCGGGGGTGTCATTAGAGCTTATCGTCAATTCTTCGTACTCCCCTCACGGGTGAGACGATGGAGGCGCATGTGCAGAAATGCATCAGCCATTGACAGAGAAGCACTATTATTATTATTATTATTATTATTATTAGATCTATCAGCAGTGGAGGACCCGGATGAGCTTCAGCAGGAGGTAGATAGGGTCGCTAGCTTAGTGGTCCGAGCTTTCACGGGCGCAGCCGTGAAGGTCTTGGGAGTTCGGGTGATTAGGCCAGGGTTTACTAATGCATGGTTTGATGAGAGTCTTAGGGAAGCGATTGCGCGACGGAGAGAGGCATACGGCCTCTGGCGAAGGAATGAGGCCAACCGAGAGGCCTGGCAAAGATATAAAGAGGCGAGGAAGGCGGTCAGAAGGTTATGCAAGGAGAAGAAGGAGCAAGCGTGGAAGCGGGTCCAGAATGACACCGCTGCCAACTTCAGGAGCGCTACCATGGCCACGTACTGGAAGCTGTCAAAGCGTTTGGGCGGGGTTCGGCGGTCGAACGCTTCTGCTCCTGTTCGGAAGCCCGATGGCACTCTGGCATGCACACTCCGGGAAAAACTACAAGAATGGGAAGAATACCGCCGACGTATGGTGGTCCCCAAAGAAAACCAGTTTTTGGAGGATGCATGTGTAGAGGAAGTCGGTTCTGATGAGGAAGCAGCGCGGATTGAGCCCGAGCGGAAGGCCCGCGAAACCTTCCAGTATAACGACAACCTGCGCGACCAATTCGAGGCCATGGCGCAAGCCGAGGAGATCCGGACTGAGACGGGCCCGCTGGACTATGATTACACCGAGAAGGAAGTGGAGCTCTGCCAGGAAAATCTCCAGAATCACAAAGCGTGCTCACCGGATAAGATCAAGAACGAGATGCTCAAGTACGGAGGCACGCGGATTGTGAGCTTTCTGGTGCGCTTCTTCAACTGGTTGAAATCGTGCGAATACACCCCCAGCGACTGGGGCAAAGCGATTATCGTCAACATCCCAAAAGGAGGCGACCCAACCGATCCGGAAAATTGGAGAGACATCGCGATTCTGAGCTGTCTGGGTAAGATGTATCTGTCCCTTATGGCGGCGAGGCTTACGGCTTTCATCGATCAGCCGGGCAGGCTTCGCCCAGAGCAGGGTGGGTTCCGGCCAAAACGTAGTACGGGGGACCTGATTTTTGTCCTTAAGGAGCGTCTGCGCCTTAGACAACAAGCTGGCCTCCCTTCTTTCGTTTTGTTCGTGGATCTGAGAAAGGCATTCCCTACGGTATGGCGGGCCGGGTTGTTTCAGAGGCTAACCCAGATGGGGGTACAAGGCAAGTTCTATCGCATCCTTCGGCGTTTTTACCGAAGAACGTCATCGCGAGTGCTAGTCGACGGCGAACTCACTGGTGAAGTGCTGAAAGAGATGGGAGTTCAGCAAGGGTCGCAGTTGTCACCGTCGCTGTTCAACGTCTTCATGGATGAGTTAACGGTCCGAGTCGCGAAAGAGTTGAAGATCGAGGACCTCAACCGCATCGAAGACATACGGACTCTGCTTCACGCCGACGATGTTGCGGTAATTGCGCATAGTGTCACGGAGCTCCAACAGATTGTAAATGTCGTGGCGACATTCGTGGAGGACTATCGGCTTGAAATCAACCTGAAACCAGGCAAGACGGAAGTCATGCCGATCTACAGGCACGCCAAGTCTAAAAAGTCGCCCCCGTGCGTGAGGTTCCGGGGCAAGGTCCTCAACCTCACCGACCACTACAAATACCTGGGAGTTCTGCTCACGGACACCCTCTCCGATAAACCGCAAGCGAAGCGGGCGGCGGAAATCACTGTAGCGGGAACGGCTGCCTGCTACCCCCTCTGGATTGCCCATGAAGTTCCAGCGCGTCTTCGGCTGATGAATTGGCAGCAAATGGTTGGCGCAAAGTTGCTTTACGCATCGGCTTTTTGGGATCTGCCGGGCGCCAACAAGCTGAGTAAGCTGGAGGGCGCGTTGGTAGCGCCCCTGCGGGTCATCTTGGGTGTTGGTACGCGCACAAGCGGCTGCATCACCAGGGGTTTAGGCCGCACGCCGAGTTTTAGCATCCTTGCCAAGGCGGCCCGGCTTCGGTTCCTAAGGCGCATCGAGTTACTGGGCAACACAGCGCTAACACGCAGGCTTTACAACACCGGTCGGTGCAAATGGAAGGAAGATACGGAAAATTTGATCTTAGCAGATCACAGGCTGCGGGAGGGCTTGGATGCGCTCAAGCGGGTCGTGAACGAAGATGGCACGGTAGATGATAAGGACTGGCGGGCCGCTCTGGCGAACTGGAACTAGGTGGTAAAGCAATGGTCTGTCCGGCAGGAAGTAGCTGGCTGGGAGCGGCAGGCTAAGCTCTCTGATGGGCTTAGGGTGCTGCTTAGCCAGATGTCTTCCCGCTCTGCTTTCCCACGTTGGCGGCCGCTGGAGGGGGGAAGTCACAACCTTATCAGAAGGCGATTGTTGAGCTGCAACAATCGCCTTCGCCTCTACCGATCCAAATTTGGCTCATGCTCGCCGGACTGCTCAAGCTGTTTCGCCTTGTGTGGCACTGAGGTTAACGAGTCGTTACGTCACTTCCTGCTGCATTGCCCAACGTTTGCGAGCTCTCGTGAGGCACTGTTTAAGTTTATCGATGAGGCGCAAGCCCGGCAGCCCCTCATGCTGAATCGAGGAGGGCTTTATCACAGGGAACTGCGGGAGGCAGAGGAGGAGATGAGGCTCTTCAAAGAGGAATGGCTGAAGGGGGAGGATGAAAAGATGGCGGCGATGCTCGGCGTTTTGTTTATCCCTGTCCCAGAAGAGGTGGAGGAGGAGTTAGGAAGGTTTGTTGCCACCATCTGGAAGGAGTGGGAGGAGTTGGAGGCGCAGACCAGGGAGGCAGAGGGGGCGGAGGAGGAGGTGATCGACCTCACGGTCGTTCAGGAGGTGGGTAGAAGGAGGGGAAGGCCTAGTCAGGTAGAATGTCTGGCTAGATCTGTTGTAGGTGGAGGTCAGCGCAGCGTCGCGGACTTCTTCTCGGCAGATAACTCCTCTCACTCCTTGCACCCACTTGCACATGCACAGCACGCTCATTTGCACATTGCACTGCCAGGCGAGTCTTTGGAGCGGAGCCGCGTCACCGAACGGTCCCGTGCTACCAATGGAGGCACATGTCCGACAGGATCAAAGGCCAATTGACTGATAAGTCTATTATTATTATTATTATTATTATTATTATTATTATTATTATTATTATTATTATTGGACACCGTGATAGCCCAGTGGTCAAGTTCTACCATCTGGGCCCTGTCGCCAGTTCGATTCCCGTCGGTGCCACCAGTATTTTCATTGAACATACCGGTCTATTTCTGGACCAGTATTTTCATTGAACATACCGGCCCGTCTGGAAGTGTTGGAACTGCCCTTGCGGGGGTGTCTTTAGAGCTTATCGTCAATTCTTCGTACTCCCCTCACGGGTGAGACGATGGAGGCGCATGTGCAGAAATGCATCAGCCATTGACAGAGAAGCACTATTATTATTATTATTATTATTATTATTATTATTGACACCGTGATAGCCCAGTGGTCAAGTTCTACCATCTGGGCCCTGTCGCCAGTTCGATTCCCGTCGGTGCCACCAGTATTTTCATTGAACATACCGGTCCGTCTGGACCAGTATTTTTATTGAACATACCGGTCCGTCTGGAAGTGTTGGAACTGCCCTTGCGGGGGTGTCATTAGAGCCTATCGTCAATTCTTCGTACTCCCCTCACGGGTGAGACGATGGAGGCGCATGTGCAGAAATGCATCAGCCATTGACAGAGAAACACTATTATTATTATTATTATTATTATTATTATTATTATTTGGCACCGCGATAGCCCAGTGGTTAAGGTCTACCATTTGGGACCTGTCGCCAGTTCGATTCCCGTCGGTGCCAGTATATTCAAAGGATATTTTCTTTGAAAGTATTGGTCTGTCTGGAAGGCTTGGAGCTGCCTTGCGGGGGTGTCAGTAGAGCCTATCGTCAAATCTCGTACTCCCCTCACGGGTGAGACGATGGATGCACGTGTGCAGAAATGGATTCGCCATTGACTGAGAAGCACTATTATTATTATCATTATTATTATTATTATTATTATTATTATTATTATTATTATTATTATTATTATTATTATTATTATTATTATTAGGGAGTACATAGGCCATCGGTTCCTTCCATGGGCTGATTGGTATAAAGCTCCCAGAGTAATGTTCTATGCCGTCACTTCCTTTATTCCACCGATTGGTGTGGAGACTTTCCTTATGGAATGGAGGATTGGATGCACATGGCCTTTTGGCTCAGCAATTGGCAGGAGATACACTATTATTATTATTATTATTATTATTATGGACACCGTGATAGCCCAGTGGTCAAGTTCTACCATCTGGGCCCTGTCGCCAGTTCGATTCCCGTCGGTGCCACCAGTATTTTCATTGAACATACCGGTCTATTTCTGGACCAGTATTTTCATTGAACATACCGGTCCGTCTGGAAGTGTTGGAACTGCCCTTGCGGGGGTGTCATTAGAGCTTATCGTCAATTCTTCGTACTCCCCTCACGGGTGAGACGATGGAGGCGCATGTGCAGAAATGCATCAGCCATTGACAGAGAAGCACTATTATTATTATTATTATTATTATTATTATTATTATTATTATTATTACTGCTACTACTACTACTAGATAGCTAGCTAGCTAAATAGATAGATAAATAAATAGAGAGAAAAAGATAAATCTGAACGCCGCCGTTGCTGCCTGCCTCCGCGCTCACCGCACCACCACTGCTCTACATTTTGCATAGATAGATAGCTAGCTAGCTAGATAGACAGATAGGTAGTATTACATATACCTGAACGCCGCCGTTGCTGCCTGCCTCCGCGCTCACCGCACCACCACTGCCCTACATTTTATATAGATAGATAGCTAGCTAGCTAGATATATATATATTATATATATAGAGAGAGAGGGGAGAAAGAGACCTTCCGCTCTTACGCTTGGGAAGGTTGGCAAGAGACTCGGTGCGCTTGACAAAATAAAGTGCAAGTGGTTCTGCAAGAAAAATAATATCCATTTGAAAATTAATGGTTCCTTCATAAAAACAAAAGATTATATGTTATTTTAATAATATTTTAAAAAATTTTCAAAAAAATTGAATTTCTGACCGTTACAACTTTTTTAACTGTTATGTAAGGATTTTGTAGGATTATTGTAATCTATTTGTTCTTTCTTGGTTTTCATTGAAAACAACTACACTTTATATTCACATCAGAATAATATATTTTATCATAATTTTTCAAAAAAAATTTAAAAAAATTCAAATTTGTAACCGTTACATAACCGTTTCGAACGTTACATCATACATTGTTGATTTTTTGTTGTGTAAATTTCAGCAGTGTAACAAGTCACGTTACGTAAGTAGTTTTGATACAGAAACACTTAATGGCGTTTTGTAATATTATTAAATTTAATTCAAATTCAATTTCAAGTTCAAATTCATTTGCATTCTATATCTTCTGCTTATTACTCCGCTCTACGAGTGGCAAGTATTTTCGTAAATTTCAATAATGTAACAAGTCAAGTTACGTAAGTAGTTTTGATACACAGAAACATTTAATAATGTTTTTTTTATTAATATTAATAGCGTTATTAATTAAATTCAAATTCAACTTCCTTACTAACTTGAAATTAATATAATACATGTCTGAACTTTGAATATTAGCTGTTAATAAACTTACAAGTTTGACAGTCAATTTATTAAAGGTAAGTACTGGTCTTGCCTCAAAAGCTTGTTAGTTCATGCAGCAAGGAACAAGCAAAAAAGATAAACAAAATAAACAATATTGTTAGTTGAAACTTATCCTTCAATTCGGATCCGAAATTGAACCATGGCCGATCATTTTGATGTTCAGTTCTAACACAATTCAAAAGCAGTAAAAATAAGTTTTAATGGTACTAACACTGTAGCAAATATTAAATATTCAGGTTGAAAATTGCTACAACTTCATGGCAGTTCAGTTATGCTTACATTTTTTGTGTTTTTTTCCTTTGACGGGGCTTTCTTTTTTGCACTTCCACCACATTCCTTACAAGTTATTTTTCGTCTTTCATGTTCGCATATCTGGCTTCCACCAAGTGCTTTTTTGTCTGTTATGTTCGCATATCTGGCTTCCACCGCAGTCCTTGCAAGTTATTTTTCGTCTTTCATGTTCACATATTGAAGCACCACCACATTCCTTACATTTGCTTTTTTGTTTGTTGTGTTCGCATTTTCGTTTATTTTGACTTATTTTGCCCCGTGTTCGACAATCGTCGCACGTTTTAAGTTTTCGCCCTTTATCGTTTAAAAACTGCTGTGGTAATCTCCAACATTTACATTTCCCGCATTTGTTGTGTTTTACTTCCTCCATATTTTACTTATTATATATCTTATGTTTAACATATAATTCACATATCTTTGAAACGCATAAGAAAAAAATTAATTGTTCGTTCGTTTAAAGTTGTTGTTTAATTTTTTTGATTCACTTATCAATTTTGTCAAATTTTCTTTCTGCTTCCTTTTTGAAATTTTGTAGTTTCAAAATATCACTAAATAAATTTGTCATGAATTCTGCCGTATTTATTAAATTTTTATTGGTATTGTTAATGTGAGACTTTTGTTTTATTCTTATTTTTTCAACCGCCAATAATAATTCATCCAAATCAAATTCTGTGGTGTCGTGCCTTATAAGTGGTTTTGGTTCAAAGCCGTCGCCCGCTTGTTGTTGTTGTTCTTCTTCTTTTTTTTGTTGTTCCCTTTGTTTTCGTTTATGATACCATTTCCGCCGTGATTGGTTGTATTTATCCCGCGGGTAATTCTTCTGATATTCACGGCACTGAATACAATATTTATAATCTAAATGAGGTTTTCTGATCTTACACCTTGAGCAATTCATTATATATAAAAACCAAATAAAAACATTATAAAAACGATAATCATAATTTTTTGGTCTAACAAAAAAAAACCATAATTTAGTCCGCTTGCGGACAAATGTCAATAACTCGTTATTGACCAATTTCAATATTATTCCATTAATTGCTTTGATTTGTTTTTTTTATAAGTCTTCATATATTCGCGGTTATAATTGCGGTTGTATTCTTTATATTTTTCATAATGGTTAGTTTTAGCACGCCATTCTTTCATATACTCCCGACAATTAGCACATTTATTAATTTCTTTTTTGTCCTTCATAAATTCATTAATTGGTTTAATAATTCTACAATTATTACAAACTTTCATATTTTCTGGTGGTGGTGTTGTTAATAGTCTTTTAACGGAGTTGCCCTTTATTCTTCTACAATCCGCGCACGCACAAACCAGTTGCCCGCGTTTTCCAACAAACTCATTTTCTGGTTTGCTATGGTTGCCATAAATACACTTAATAAGCGGTGTATCCATTTTTGTTATATATTATAAGCCATATCTTTAATATATATTTTAAAGAAATGAGTTTTTTATATAGTATAATATACAAAGATTTAGAAAATCTTTGAGCAAAAAACGATTTTTCAAACCAACGAAGAATGTGTGATTGTGGAAGTAGTTGTATTTACAACGACCCCGATTTGTATGAAAAAATGTATCGTTCAAACTACGATAAATATATCGTGCGTGATGATGGTAAAATACACGACATAAAAGGAGGCTATGAAGTTATTATCCATTCAATACCCGCTATGACTACGATACGAGAGGGGACAAAATGCGGTTTATTATTAAGGGGTTTGTTATTGGAAATATCGTTAAAAATGACGATGAAATATAATGTGGATATAAAAAATGTTGTTTCCAAAAACGATGTAATAATGAAAAAATTTATAATTAAAACGAAATCATTACACCGCACTTTAATTGAAAATGCTAAAAAACATGCTAAAATGACAAAGGCAATAATAAAGTATAAAGACAATGAAAAACATTTGAAAGATAAAATTAAGGAATTACGGCGGGAAAATAAACGGCTAATTTATCTATTATCTATGAAGGATGTTGAAGGCGAAATTATTGAACCCGCCAAGACCGCCATGGTCATTGAAAGCAATACATGCGAGGCCACCGACGACACCGCGAGCGATACAACAGAGATATTATATGATGATATATTATCAAAATATGAACGAGTAAAAGATTTTATGATACGCCAAAATATGCCATTAAATCAATTATTGAAAGACAGACACGACCGATATGAACTTATTGAGAAATATGTGAAATTAAAATATAATCGTATTAAGACAGCACACCCCGAAATATTGAAGCCAATCAATAATGTTGATGAATTTGCGGAAATATTATTAAATGCGTAATATACGGATGAAAGTTATATACGCGGGAGAAATAGCAAAAATTCTTTTTTTGAACGAACACGAAAAAAGATATATCTATGAATTTGCTAAACGGGAATTTCCACATTTGGAAACAACGAAAATAAAAATGAAAAAAAGAAAAATACCACATATGCCGAAAGTCCATAAAATAGAAAATGAAATGTATGTTAAATTAAAGGACCACGGCGACCATTTGAGCAACGGGTTAAAGAATGATGCAATCGTTATTAATTACTTGAGCGGAATATATAATATATCAAGTTTTCAAAAGTCTTATAGAAAACCGATGAATGAAAAATATTGTATATATGGAATAATTGACGGGGTCATTGATTTTGATGTATTCAAATCAATTTTAGAAGTAAAAATAAGGAGCAATAAAAAATATGGTATTAAGATATGGGAACATATCCAATTACAAATTTATATGTATTTATCCAAATTATCAACATGTATTTTTTGCGAGGTAGTAGATGGGGATATTGATTTATATTTTGTTGAATACGATAAGGTGTTGGTGTTATGGATATTAAAAGGGGTTGATGACACTTTCAACGAACTGGGCGAATAATAGTATAAGGGTTTATGTTGTCCAATATTTCCGTTTTGGTATTAGATGAAATATTATTTGGATTATTCCTTAATAGATGTGTTATTAAACATTTAAGGCTACAAAATTTATGATTTTCAACAACAATATTGACATTAGGACAACAACAATAGACACACGATTTTGATGACATAAGGATATATAAAACAATATTTTTTTTTCTTTCTTATATATTATATTCAAAGATATGTGAATTATATATCAAAGGATATGAGAAACCACTTATATAAAATGGCTTATGTTTATCTAATGCGCGAGACCAATTTGCCCGAGGTGGTGGTGAAATTGATTTGTGAATTTATGGGACCCCGCAAGCAATGGACGAAGAAAAATATGAGGTATGTGTTGAACGATGTAAATACGTTGGACACTTGGAAGGAAAAATTAAAAATAGAATTGAAGATTTGTCATTAATTGAAGTAAGGATATTCCAAATTACTCATTTTGAATATTATTGTAATGTGTTGAAGGCAATTAAAAACGACGATGATGACGGGGAATATTATAGCACAACAAAAAACGAATTATATTATGCTTTGACGAAAACAACGGAATAAACAACACGATAAAAAAAATAGATTTCTTTTTTATCTAATTAACAAATTGAAGGATTTGTTTATTTTCCAATAAAGGCTTAATCTTATTGAATTCTTCAACACTATAATTTAGCAACGCGGGCTTTATCTCTTTGACCATTTTACCCTTGATTTTTTTCTGAGTGGTCTTTTGTTGTGGTGTTGCGTGTTTGAGGGTTTGACCATATTTATTATAGACGATGTTGCCGTTTTTTAATGCCTTTGGATAATAGCGAATATAGGTCGTTGTGCCGTCTGGGTTTCTTATAGTCTCACTGGGCGGTTGAATGCTTGGTGCGGTTGGTTTTCGTCCCCTTATACTCATATTATATTATATGGATATATAAAAAGTTTAATAAAAAATATTTATTATTTTATTAATATTTATTTAATTTTTTTTGAAAAATTATATTTGAAAATTATATAAGATTCAAAATGTTATCCGTTGATGTGCCACGAAATGACAATGTCAAATTGGTCCTTCCTGACCTTTCAAAGATATGGGAATTATCTATTAAAGAGATGCCGAACAACAATATAATAAGAGTTGAAGATATGAGCGAGACCACAACAATGACCACGACTACGAACGCGGGAACCACTACGGGAACCAAGGCGTCTGTTTATGAATTCAAAGCAACGAACGACGAAAACAAAAACCCGTGGGACCATGGCCCGCGACATTGTGAAAAAGTGAGGGAGTATGCGGAACTTTATGACACTCTCAATTATTCCATTGTGCAAGAGAAAATTGTATTGACCAAGGGAAAACCGACGGGGATACCAATGGGAAAAATTGGCCGTAAATATGACGCGGACTTCAACAAGCCGTGGAAATTTAAGCAAGGCGAAAACATTGGGATGCGAACTGGTATATTTTCAAATGTCTCTGTGTTAGATATTGATAATAAACCCGTCAAAGACCTTAAATTTACTTCTGTTGAAATTTTCAAAGCGATGTTATGCTTCTTTGGCAAAACGGATGAAGAAACAAAAACATTCATTAAAATGGCCCCGCGTGCGATAACTGGCGGGGGTGGTTATCATGTCTTCCTTCCGTATTTGTCCAATGTCAAAAATATGATACAATTTCCAACAATGCGATTAAAAGGAGATGATAATGACGAATACCAAGAATTCAAATTGGACTGGGATTTGAAAAACGATTGGGGAAAAATAACATTACCGCCTTCAATTCATAAGTCTGGCAAAATGTATGAGTGGAAAATGCGACCCGACAAATATCCGCCGATTAATCCCCCGCAATGGCTAATACGGATGATATACGGGGCGACGTGTGTCATGGTGTGCGGGATTGAAGAAGCGTCTTTTGAAGTGTTGGACATTCCACCGACCGACAACAACAAAATCACCGATGGCGACTGCTTTGATTTTTCAAGTATCATATTGAAAGATTTGCCCGCGTCCGCTGACGAATTGAAGGAGGTTGTGAAATGGATACCCGCTATTATGGCTGATAATTATACCGATTGGCAAAAAGTGCTCTGATCAATCCGGTGGCGAATTTACACAACAAACGGGCGTGTGTATTTGTTGAACCGAGTGCGAAGAAAAATCTGATAGGGTCTTCAATTAAAACTCTGACGGGGACTGACACTATTGTGGCCCGCGGATTGTATGAAAAAAACACGGAAAAAAGGAATGTGGGCACATTGTTTATGTTAGCGAATGACATTCCATTAATTGACCATTTAGACGGCGGATGTGTCCGAAGGTTGCGTGTAATTCCATTTCCGACATTGTTTAAATCAAAAGAAGAAATGACTAAATTGACGGATTTGACCAATATATACGAGGCTAATCCATATTATGAAACTATTGAATTTATTAACGATTATAAATTATCATTGTTTCATATTTTGACGAAATCGTTTAATAACTTTGTTGAACAAGGCTATAACTTAATTGAGACCCCCGAAATAGTGTTAAAGGCTTCTTCATACTACTTAAGAAACTGCGACGACTTTATGATGTGGTTTAATGAGTTGTATGAAAAAGCGGGAGACAAAGAATTCATACAAATTCAAGACGTGTGCGCGGAATTTAAATTGGGCGACTTATACGATAATATGTCTAAACGAGACAGACGAATTCATAATAATAAATTTGTTGCGGACAAAATCAAAAATCACCCCGATTTAAGGGGCTATTGTAAGGAAAAATACCAACCGCTTATTGACGGCCGACAACGATTATTTAGGAATGTTATTATGGGGTATAAAAAGAAACCATACAACCAAAACAACGATTTATAAAATAAGTTAATACAGCCCCGCGAGTTAAGGATATATGATTTTTTATAGATACATATTTTTTTACGATTAATACGAAGGCTTATTTTATGTTAATAAGGCTTAAAGTGGCGGGCAGGATTTGAACTTATAAGGTCAATTTTTGCCCGATTTTTTTTAAATTTTCCAATTGAAATCCATTTTTATATGGATTTTATAATTTTTTTTTGGGCAGGATTTGACTTATTAAGGTCATTTTTTGCCCGCCCTTTTTTGGCTTCTTTTTTATGTTTTGTTGCTTCCTTTTTGTTTGGTGGTTTGTCATTCATATATCTTTTTTTCTTATTTCTTCAATCCGTTGGGGGGTTATAACTTTTTTTTTTAATCATTCCTTCTTGTTTCACATGGATATTATATATTTTTTTCTCTCTCTTTCAAAAAAAGAAAAAAGAATACAATTAACCGAAGGATAATAACATATACACCACCGCGTCCCGACTGCCCCGATAAATGACCGACATTATCAAACGACTGCCGACCGAACTACGGGATTACATAGAGAGTTTTATATACGGGGATATCGTGTATCATAACTCCGATTTATGCGATTGTTGTGGTTTATCGTTTGCTTTCGTTGATAATCCGATTTATCGTATATGTGATACGGGGCTAATGTATGAAACCGCGATATTTTGCTCTAAGAAATGTTTAAATGCTTTTGTTATTGAAGACCCTTAATTATACAATGTCTTTTATTGACAATCTTGACCAATTGGTATATTTGATGAATATCGTTAATACGCGACGACTTCACGAACATAAGGGTTTAATCCCGTGTCAAACGATTGACACACTTTATAAATATTTAAACCGCTATCATAAACCAATAATTGATGAATTATTGTATAAAAAAAGTATTGATAGATTAAAACAAATGGCCTTACAAATTGAACATACATTTGACAATCGAATGTGATAATTACGAATGACTTGTTTGAAAAAAAATAATACATAATTATAAGAGATGTTTAATTGTCGTGTATGTGATGCCGTCTTTAAATCTAAAATTGATTTAGTAATCCACACAGCCCGCACACACACCACACACGACACATTAAAATTTTTGAAGGCTTTGAACGAATGCTTAAATGGCCTTTTAACAACACCAACAACCACAGAAGAAACATTTCAAAATATTTCTCAAATCAAGAACTATCTAACAGCGACAACCCCCGACACATACACACAATTAATCAAAATAAAAGACAATCTTCAACGATTGCCAACGAATGAAAAATCTAAAGCAATGATTGAAGAATATGAAAATGTCTTATATTCCTACATGTCCAACATAAAGCCCGCTATTGACGGGATAATTACGAGTGCCACCACGACCGCAAAATAAATTATAATAAATTTGTTAGACGGGACCAAGGAAACAGCCCCTACAACTATTTTTTTTTTTCGTTAGTCCAGACCGATACACCAATTAAGGGCCGAAACCCGCGCAACCAATTTTGGACAAAGGTGATCACTTTGTCCTTTTGTCCAAAGCAAAAAGAAGACCAGCCACCATGAGCGACAGCCGTAGTATTGTTTCAAGAAGTGCCCCAGAGACGGAAGCCGAAGTTGAAAGGCGAATTAAGCGACGAAAAAAATTAAGCAATAATGTTGATGAAATAAGGGCCTCACTTGACAAGACCGAGGGGGAAATTAAAGCCTTGTCTCACCGAATTATTTCTTTGAAGAAAGCGAGAACGAAAAAAGAGCAAGAAGTTAAAGCCCTACGGCAGAAATTGAGAGAGGCAAAAGAAATTA
>WBZZ01002642.1:2500-22500 GCA_019918135.1 Paulinella micropora | reverse complement strand
GCAGATTGAAGCGAAAGTTGGTCAGATAGCACTGCTCTGCCAGCAACTCCTCCTGAGTGCTGCCCCCATACCGCTCAGCCAGACACTGTACTAGCTTACTGGGGTCCATCGGTCGCTCCTCCGATAACGGTCTGGCCAGCAACTTTGCCGGTCCAGACAAACACAAGTAAATAAAAGAGTGTTAGAACTAAATTAATCAATATTAATAGTTACATGGGCCGGCCGTATAAGAGTAACGGTGTCGGTAGAGCCATTACTTATATCCGGCCATTCATGTCGTTCTGCGCGCCTTCCGTTGGTTTGGCGCGTTATTATTACTGGCGACATTCATTTTCGCCTCTAAATTTTCTTTGACCTATATAACTTTTTCGACCTATAATAAAACTTCAACTTATATAAAAACTTAAACCTTTATGAAAAGTTTGACCTATATTAAAAAAGTTTGACGTATATAAAAAAGTTTGAAGCCTGTATACGTCAAACTTTTTCATATACGTCAAACTTTTTATATAGGTTAAAAATTTTTTCATATACGTCAAACATTTTTATATAGGTTAAAATTTTTATATAAGTATAACTTTTTCCAGCAATAATTTTATTATTATTTTTTTAAGTTTTAAGTTTAAGTTTTATTAATAAATTGTTTTGATTTTCAAAAATATTGTATTTAATAAATCATTGATAATAATCATATTATTATATATATTATTGATACTATAATATTAATATTAAATAATAATAGTACTACTTAATATTTAATTTATTCGTATTATTAATATTAATAATATATTATTTTTAATATGAATAATTACATAAGAAAAAAAATCATATGAGAAAGGCCCCATCCTCGCCCTTCCCTGTGGCACGCATCCACTTACAGTGTACGTGCCTCCAAGTTTAAACTTAAATTGGTGTCACAGCTTATTAATACCAAACACACTCTCTTGCTCTATGTCACTCAAGTTTCTCTTCATCCCTCCCTGTCTCCCTTTCTCTCTTGCTCTACCTCCCTTTCTCTCTTCACCCCCCATTATTACTTAAACGAATATTACTAAAGCAATAAAGCTACGTCATGAAAGAGTGCTACCCTATGTCTCCTGTGGAGTTCGGCTATATAGCTACTCTAATGCAACCCCCCCCCCCCGATCCCCGCCCCCTTTAAACATACTGCACATGCTGCTCAATTGGAATTTCCAGCTCATATAGATTCCCTCTGACTGTTTCCTGGCTATCTGCTGGGATTTTGTGTTCTGCTGTAAGCCAAAAATCGAAAGCTCTGCAATCATTCCAAGTATATACAGACTTCCTTGCCTAGGATTCGCTTCCATTAACTCTAAAACTCCACACTCCACTTCTATTACATCGGGCAGGACCATATGTGCCCGTTAGCATATTTCGATCCTGAGTGCCGTACATTAACAATTCTACCATAGGTTCATCTTGATCTACCTAACAACGTGCTACTTTCCCCACATTCCATGCTCTTACCGCTCCGTCCCTAAACAGTTCCTCTACTTCCTCTCTACCCTCAGCCTCCGTTACTGCTACAAAACTACTTATTTCTGGCGGCCATCCCTCAAATTCCATGGCTGGGATGCTACTTGGTGGCAGAGGGGATCCCGTTGCGGCTTGGGAACTAGACGATGATGACGCCGCCAACGCCGCTGGGGGCGCAGGTACATGGCCAGCTAGATAGATGGATAGATGGATAGATAGATAGATAGATAGATAGATAGATACCTGAAGGCCGGTGCTCGCTGCCTCCGCGCTCACCGCACCATCGCCCTATATTAATATTTTACATAGACAGCTAACTAGCTATATATATATATATATATATTACATATAGATAGATAGATACCTGAACGCCGCCGCTGGCTGCCTCCGCGTTCGCCACACTCTCGCTGCCCTATTTTACACAGGTAGCCAGCTAGATACATAGATAGATAGATAGATACCTGAAGGCGGGTGCTCGCTGCCTCCTCGCTCACCGCACCATTGCCCTATATTAACATTGTACATAGATAGATAGGTAGCTAGCTAGATATGTATATAGATAGATACCTGAACACCGCCGCTAGCTGCCTCCGCGCTCGCCACACCCTCGCTGCCCTCTTTTACACAGGTAGATAGCTAGCTAGCTAGATAGCTAGCTAGCTAGATAGATAGATAGATAGATAGATAGATAGATAGATAGATAGATAGATAGATAGATAGATAGATAGATAGATAGATAGATACCTGAACGCCGCCATTGCTGGCTGCCTCCGCGCTCACACTGCCCTGTATTATTATTATTATTATTATTATTGGACACCGTGATAGCCCAGTGGTCAAGTTCTACCATCTGGGCCCTGTCGCCAGTTCGATTCCCGTCGGTGCCACCAGTATTTTCATTGAACATACCGATCCATCTGGACCAGTATTTTCATTGAACATACCGGCCCGTCTGGAAGTGTTGGAACTGCCCTTGCGGGGGTGTCATAGAGCTTATCGTCAATTCTTCGTACTCCCCTCACGGGTGCGACGATGGAGGCGCATGTGCAGAAATGCATCAGCCATTGACAGAGAAGCACTATTATTATTATTATTATTATTAGGGAGTACATAGGCCATCGGTCCCTTTCCATGGGCTGATCGGTATAAAGCTCCTAGAGTAATGTTCTATGCCGTCACTTCCTTTATTCCACCGATTGGTGTGGAGACTTTCCTTATGGAATGGAGGACTGGATGCACATGGCCTTTTGGCTCAGCAATTGGCATACATATATACATATTATTATTATTATTATTATTATTATTATTATTATTATTATTATTATTATTATTATTATTATTATTATTATTATTATTATTATTATGGACACCGTGATAGCCCAGTGGTCAAGTTCTACCATGTGGGCCCTGTCGCCAGTTCGATTCCCGTCGGTGCCACCAGTATTTTCATTGAACATACCGGTCCTTCTGGAAGTGTTGGAACTGCCCTGGCGGGGGTGTCATTAGAGCCTATCGTCAATTCTTCGTACTCCCCTCAGGGGTGAGACGATGGAGGCGCATGTGCAGATTTGCATCAGCCATTGACAGAGAAGCACTATTATTATTATTATTATTATTATTATTATTATTATTATTATTATTATTATGGACACCGTGATAGCCCAGTGGTCAAGTTCTACCATCTGGGCCCTGTCGCCAGTTCGATTCCCGTCGGTGCCACCAGTATTTTCATTGAACATACCGGTCTATTTCTGGACCAGTATTTTCATTGAACATACCGGCCCGTCTGGAAGTGTTGGAACTGCCCTTGCGGGGGTGTCATTAGAGCTTATCGTCAATTCTTCGTACTCCCCTCACGGGTGAGACGATGGAGGCGCATGTGCAGAAATGCATCAGCCATTGACAGAGAAGCACTATTATTACTATTATTATTATTATTATTATTATTCTCTTGCCCGGTGAGAACGGAAGTGGACGACCTGTTGACACCGACCGGCCGGTTCCGGCATCAGTACCCATGGAGATGGTAGTAACAACTCAGACCACGTGTTTCGCTATTATTATTATCATTATCATTACCATTATCATTATTATTATTATTATTATTATTATTATTATTATTAGGGAGTACATAGGCCATCGGTCCTTTCCATGGGCTGATTGGTATAAAGCTCCTAGAGTAATGTTCTATGCCGTCACTTCCTTTATTCCACCGATTGGTGTGGAGACTTTCCTTATGGAATGGAGGACTGGATGCACATGGCCTTTTGGCTCAGCAATTGGCAGGAGATACACTATTATTATTATTATTATTATTATTATTATTCCCGATGAAAACACCTAGTCACACTTGCTAAACAGAGTTCCAGCCCAATGGCCTCAAGGCGTTAAACTGTGACGCCAACTCATAACCCTTTGGTGGTAGATGCTGGGGAGGAGGGTCGTTGCGCGCGTAAAAGATCTTAAACTCCGCATATGCTGGTTGATAGCCCAGGACCCAGCAGACACCAGATTGTTATGGGTGGGGTTTCGAGGCAGCTCTAGCAACCGCGCTTGGTGTATGCACTTGCACATTCGGTGACGTCTTGCAAGAGGTTGCTGGGACTGCGGAATAACCTCGGCTTAGTGCAGTCTTGCCCTCAGGAGCTCCATCGGTGGCCCCGATCATCAGGCGAGAGACTGACACGGGGGGGTGGAGGACCTCGAACAAGGGTATTGGAGGCTTATGTCCGTTGAGGATATGCCATCAGCTGCATCAGTACGCCTCAGATATAGTAAATAGTATTATTATTATTATTATTATTATTATTATTATTATTATTATTATTATTATTATTATTATTATTATTATTATTATTATTATTATTATTATTATTATTATTATTATTATTATTATTATTATTATGGACACCGTGATAGCCCAGTGGTCAAGTTCTACCATCTGGGCCCTGTCGCCAGTTCGATTCCCGTCGGTGCCACCAGTATTTTCATTGAACATACCGGTCTATTTCTGGACCAGTATTTTCATTGAACATACCGGCCCGTCTGGAAGTGTTGGAACTGCCCTGGCGGGGGTGTCATTAGAGCTTATCGTCAATTCTTCGTACTCCCCTCACGGGTGAGACGATGGAGGCGCATGTGCAGAAATGCATCAGCCATTGACAGAGAAGCACTATTATTATTATTATTATTATTATTATTATTATTATTATTATTATTATTATTATTATTATTATTATTTACCATCTGGGCCCTGTCGCCAGTTCGATTCCCGTCGGTGCCACCAGTATTTTCATTGAACATACCGGTCCGTCTGGACCAGTATTTTCATTGAACATACCGGTCCGTCTGGAAGTGTTGGAACTGCCCTTGCGGGGGTGTCATTACAGCCTATCGTCAATTCTTCGTACTCCCCTCACGGGTGAGACGATGGAGGCGCATGTGCAGAAATGCATCAGCCATTGACAGAGAAGCACTATTATTATTATTATTATTATTATTATTATTGATGGAGGCGCATGTGCAGATTTGCATCAGCCATTGACAGAGAAGCACTATTATTATTATTATTATTATTATTATTATTATTATTATTATTATTATTATTATTATTATTATTATTATTATTATTATGGACACCGTGATAGCCCAGTGGTCAAGTTCTACCATCTGGGCCCTGTCGCCAGTTCGATTCCCGTCGGTGCCACCAGTATTTTCATTGAACATACCGGTCTATTTCTGGACCAGTATTTTCATTGAACATACCGGCCCGTCTGGAAGTGTTGGAACTGCCCTTGCGGGGGTGTCATTAGAGCTTATCGTCAATTCTTCGTACTCCCCTCACGGGTGAGACGATGGAGGCGCATGTGCAGAAATGCATCAGCCATTGACAGAGAAGCACTATTATTATTATTATTATTATTATTATTATTATTATTATTATTATTATTATTATTATTATTATTATTATTTAGGGAGTACATAGGCCATCGGTCCCTTTCCATGGGCTGATTGGTATAAAGCTCCTAGAGTAATGTTCTATGCCGTCACTTCCTTTATTCCACCGATTGGTGTGGAGACTTTCCTTATGGAATGGAGGACTGGATGCACATGGCCTTTTGGCTCAGCAATTGGCATACATATATACATATTATTATTATTATTATTATTATTATTATTATTATTATTATTATTATTATTATTATTATTATTATTATTATTATTATTATTATTATTATTATGGACACCGTGATAGCCCAGTGGTCAAGTTCTACCATGTGGGCCCTGTCGCCAGTTCGATTCCCGTCGGTGCCACCAGTATTTTCATTGAACATACCAGTCCGTCTGGAAGTGTTGGAACTGCCCGTGCGGGGGTGTCAATAGAGCCTATCGTCAATTCTTCGTACTCCCCTCAGGGGTGAGACGATGGAGGCGCATGTGCAGATTTGCATCAGCCATTGACAGAGAAGCACTATTATTATTATTATTATTATTATTATTATTATTATTATTATTATTATGGACACCGTGATAGCCCAGTGGTCAAGTTCTACCATCTGGGCCCTGTCGCCAGTTCGATTCCCGTCGGTGCCACCAGTATTTTCATTGAACATACCGGTCTATTTCTGGACCAGTATTTTCATTGAACATACCGGCCCGTCTGGAAGTGTTGGAACTGCCCTTGCGGGGGTGTCATTAGAGCTTATCGTCAATTCTTCGTACTCCCCTCACGGGTGAGACGATGGAGGCGCATGTGCAGAAATGCATCAGCCATTGACAGAGAAGCACTATTATTACTATTATTATTATTATTATTATTATTATTATTCTCTTGCCCGGTGAGAACGGAAGTGGACGACCTGTTGACACCGACCGGCCGGTTCCGGCATCAGTACCCATGGAGATGGTAGTAACAACTCAGACCACGTGTTTCCCTATTATTATTATCATTATCATTACCATTATCATTATTATTATTATTATTATTATTATTATTATTATTATTAGGGAGTACATAGGCCATCGGTCCTTTCCATGGGCTGATTGGTATAAAGCTCCTAGAGTAATGTTCTATGCCGTCACTTCCTTTATTCCACCGATTGGTGTGGAGACTTTCCTTATGGAATGGAGGACTGGATGCACATGGCCTTTTGGCTCAGCAATTGGCAGGAGATACACTATTATTATTATTATTATTATTATTATTATTATTATTATTCCCGATGAAAACACCTAGGCACACTTGCTAAACAGAGTTCCAGCCCAATGGCCTCAAGGCGTTAAACTGTGACGCCAACTCATAACCCTTTGGTGGTAGATGCTGGGGAGGAGGGTCGTTGCGCGCGTAAAAGATCTTAAACTCCGCATATGCTGGTTGATAGCCCAGGACCCAGCAGACACCAGATTGTTATGGGTGGGGTTTCGAGGCAGCTCTAGCAACCGCGCTTGGTGTATGCACTTGCACATTCGGTGACGTCTTGCAAGAGGTTGCTGGGACTGCGGAATAACCTCGGCTTAGTGCAGTCTTGCCCTCAGGAGCTCCATCGGTGGCCCCGATCATCAGGCGAGAGACTGACACGGGGGGGTGGAGGACCTCGAACAAGGGTATTGGAGGCTTATGTCCGTTGAGGATATGCCATCAGCTGCATCAGTACGCCTCAGATATAGTAAATAGTATTATTATTATTATTATTATTATTATTATTATTATTATTATTATTATTATTATTATTATTATTATTATTATTATTATTATTATTATTATTATTATTATTATTATTATTATTATTATTATTATTATGGACACCGTGATAGCCCAGTGGTCAAGTTCTACCATCTGGGCCCTGTCGCCAGTTCGATTCCCGTCGGTGCCACCAGTATTTTCATTGAACATACCGGTCTATTTCTGGACCAGTATTTTCATTGAACATACCGGCCCGTCTGGAAGTGTTGGAACTGCCCTGGCGGGGGTGTCATTAGAGCTTATCGTCAATTCTTCGTACTCCCCTCACGGGTGAGACGATGGAGGCGCATGTGCAGAAATGCATCAGCCATTGACAGAGAAGCACTATTATTACTATTATTATTATTATTATTATTATTATTATTATTATTATTATTATTATTATTATTATTATTATTATTATTATTATTTACCATCTGGGCCCTGTCGCCAGTTCGATTCCCGTCGGTGCCACCAGTATTTTCATTGAACATACCGGTCCGTCTGGACCAGTATTTTCATTGAACATACCGGTCCGTCTGGAAGTGTTGGAACTGCCCTTGCGGGGGTGTCATTACAGCCTATCGTCAATTCTTCGTACTCCCCTCACGGGTGAGACGATGGAGGCGCATGTGCAGAAATGCATCAGCCATTGACAGAGAAGCACTATTATTATTATTATTATTATTATTATTATTATTATTATTATTATTATTATTATTTAGGGAGTACATAGGCCATCGGTCCCTTTCCATGGGCTGATTGGTATAAAGCTCCTAGAGTAATGTTCTATGCCGTCACTTCCTTTATTCCACCGATTGGTGTGGAGACTTTCCTTATGGAATGGAGGACTGGATGCACATGGCCTTTTGGCTCAGCAATCGGCAGGAGATACACTATTATTATTATTATTATTATTATTATTATTATCATTACTATTAGGGAGTACATAGGCCATTGGTCCTTTTCAATGGGCTGATTTGTATAAAGCTCCTAGAGTAATGTTCTATGCCGTCACTTCCTTTATTCCACCGATTGGTGTGGAGACTTCCCTTATGGAATGGAGGTCTGGACGCACAAAGCCTTTTGGCTCAGCAATTGGCAGGAGATACATTATTGTTACTATTATTATTATTATTATTATTATTATTATGGACACCGTGATAGCCCAGTGGTCAAGTTCTACCATCTGGGCCCTGTCGCCAGTTCGATTCCCGTCGGTGCCACCAGTATTTTCATTGAACATACCTGTCTATTTCTGGACCAGTATTTTCATTGAACATACCGGCCCGTCTGGAAGTGTTGGAACTGCCCTTGCGGGGGTGTCATTAGAGCTTATCGTCAATTCTTCGTACTCCCCTCACGGGTGAGACGATGGAGGCGCATGTGCAGAAATGCATCAGCCATTGACAGAGAAGCACTATTATTATTATTATTATTATTATTATTATTATTATTATTAGATCTATCAGCAGTGGAGGACCCGGATGAGCTTCAGCAGGAGGTAGATAGGGTCGCTAGCTTAGTGGTCCGAGCTTTCACGGGCGCAGCCGTGAAGGTCTTGGGAGTTCGGGTGATTAGGCCAGGGTTTACTAATGCATGGTTTGATGAGAGTCTTAGGGAAGCGATTGCGCGACGGAGAGAGGCATACGGCCTCTGGCGAAGGAATGAGGCCAACCGAGAGGCCTGGCAAAGATATAAAGAGGCGAGGAAGGCGGTCAGAAGGTTATGCAAGGAGAAGAAGGAGCAAGCGTGGAAGCGGGTCCAGAATGACACCGCTGCCAACTTCAGGAGCGCTACCATGGCCACGTACTGGAAGCTGTCAAAGCGTTTGGGCGGGGTTCGGCGGTCGAACGCTTCTGCTCCTGTTCGGAAGCCCGATGGCACTCTGGCATGCACACTCCGGGAAAAACTACAAGAATGGGAAGAATACCGCCGACGTATGGTGGTCCCCAAAGAAAACCAGTTTTTGGAGGATGCATGTGTAGAGGAAGTCGGTTCTGATGAGGAAGCAGCGCGGATTGAGCCCGAGCGGAAGGCCCGCGAAACCTTCCAGTATAACGACAACCTGCGCGACCAATTCGAGGCCATGGCGCAAGCCGAGGAGATCCGGACTGAGACGGGCCCGCTGGACTATGATTACACCGAGAAGGAAGTGGAGCTCTGCCAGGAAAATCTCCAGAATCACAAAGCGTGCTCACCGGATAAGATCAAGAACGAGATGCTCAAGTACGGAGGCACGCGGATTGTGAGCTTTCTGGTGCGCTTCTTCAACTGGTTGAAATCGTGCGAATACACCCCCAGCGACTGGGGCAAAGCGATTATCGTCAACATCCCAAAAGGAGGCGACCCAACCGATCCGGAAAATTGGAGAGACATCGCGATTCTGAGCTGTCTGGGTAAGATGTATCTGTCCCTTATGGCGGCGAGGCTTACGGCTTTCATCGATCAGCCGGGCAGGCTTCGCCCAGAGCAGGGTGGGTTCCGGCCAAAACGTAGTACGGGGGACCAGATTTTTGTCCTTAAGGAGCGTCTGCGCCTTAGACAACAAGCTGGCCTCCCTTATTTCGTTTTGTTCGTGGATCTGAGAAAGGCATTCCCTACGGTATAGCGGGCCGGGTTGTTTCAGAGGCTAACCCAGATGGGGGTACAAGGCAAGTTCTATCGCATCCTTCGGCGTTTTTACCGAAGAACGTCATCGCGAGTGCTAGTCGACGGCGAACTCACTGGTGAAGTGCTGAAAGAGATGGGAGTTCAGCAAGGGTCGCAGTTGTCACCGTCGCTGTTCAACGTCTTCATGGATGAGTTAACGGTCCGAGTCGCGAAAGAGTTGAAGATCGAGGACCTCAACCGCATCGAAGACATACGGACTCTGCTTCACGCCGACGATGTTGCGGTAATTGCGCATAGTGTCACGGAGCTCCAACAGATTGTAAATGTCGTGGCGACATTCGTGGAGGACTATCGGCTTGAAATCAACCTGAAACCAGGCAAGACGGAAGTCATGCCGATCTACAGGCACGCCAAGTCTAAAAAGTCGCCCCCGTGCGTGAGGTTCCGGGGCAAGGTCCTCAACCTCACCGACCACTACAAATACCTGGGAGTTCTGCTCACTGACACCCTCTCCGATAAACCGCAAGCGAAGCGGGCGGCGGAAATCACTGTAGCGGGAACGGCTGCCTGCTACCCCCTCTGGATTGCCCATGAAGTTCCAGCGCGTCTTCGGCTGATGAATTGGCAGCAAATGGTTGACGCAAAGTTGCTTTACGCATCGGCTTTTTGGGATCTGCCGGGCGCCAACAAGCTGAGTAAGCTGGAGGGCGCGTTGGTAGCGCCCCTGCGGGTCATCTTGGGTGTTGGTACGCGCACAAGCGGCTGCATCACCAGGGGTTTAGGCCGCACGCCGAGTTTTAGCATCCTTGCCAAGGCGGCCCGGCTTCGGTTCCTAGGGCGCATCGAGTTACTGGGCAACACAGCGCTAACACGCAGGCTTTACAACACGGGTCGGTGCAAATGGAAGGAAGATACGGAAAATTTGATTTTAGCAGATCACAGGCTGCGGGAGGGCTTGGATGCGCTCAAGCGGGTCGTGAACGAAGATGGCACGGTAGATGATAAGGACTGGCGGGCCGCTCTGGCGAACTGGAACTAGGTGGTAAAGCAATGGTCTGTCCGGCAGGAAGTAGCTGGCTGGGAGCGGCAGGCTAAGCCCTCTGATGGGCTTAGGGTGCTGCTTAGCCAGATGTCTTCCCGCTCTGCTTTCCCACGTTGGCGGCCGCTGGAGGGGGGAAGTCACAACCTTATCAGAAGGCGATTGTTGAGCTGCAACAATCGCCTTCGCCTCTACCGATCCAAATTTGGCTCATGCTCGCCGGACTGCTCAAGCTGTTTCGCCTTGTGTGGCACTGAGGTTAACGAGTCGTTACGTCACTTCCTGCTGCATTGCCCAACGTTTGCGAGCTCTCGTGAGGCACTGTTTAAGTTTATCGATGAGGCGCAAGCCCGGCAGCCCCTCATGCTGAATCGAGGAGGGCTTTATCACAGGGAACTGCGGGAGGCAGAGGAGGAGATGAGGCTCTTCAAAGAGGAATGGCTGAAGGGGGAGGATGAAAAGATGGCGGCGATGCTCGGCGTTTTGTTTATCCCTGTCCCAGAAGAGGTGGAGGAGGAGTTAGGAAGGTTTGTTGCCACCATCTGGAAGGAGTGGGAGGAGTTGGAGGCGCAGACCAGGGAGGCAGAGGGGGCGGAGGAGGAGGTGATCGACCTCACGGTCGTTCAGGAGGTGGGTAGAAGGAGGGGAAGGCCTAGTCAGGTAGAATGTCTGGCTAGATCTGTTGTAGGTGGAGGTCAGCGCAGCGTCGCGGACTTCTTCTCGGCAGATAACTCCTCTCACTCCTTGCACCCACTTGCACATGCACAGCACGCTCATTTGCCCATTGCACTGCCAGGCGAGTCTTTGGAGCGGAGCCGCGTCACCGAACGGTCCCGTGCTACCAATGGAGGCACATGTCCGACAGGATCAAAGGCCAATTGACTGATAAGTCTATTATTATTATTATTATTATTATTATTATTATTATTATTATTATTATTATTATTATTATTGGACACCGTGATAGCCCAGTGGTCAAGTTCTACCATCTGGGCCCTGTCGCCAGTTCGATTCCCGTCGGTGCCACCAGTATTTTCATTGAACATACCGGTCTATTTCTGGACCAGTATTTTCATTGAACATACCGGCCCGTCTGGAAGTGTTGGAACTGCCCTTGCGGGGGTGTCATTAGAGCTTATCGTCAATTCTTCGTACTCCCCTCACGGGTGAGACGATGGAGGCGCATGTGCAGAAATGCATCAGCCATTGACAGAGAAGCACTATTATTATTATTATTATTATTATTATTATTATTATTATTATTATTATTATTGACACCGTGATAGCCCAGTGGTCAAGTTCTACCATCTGGGCCCTGTCGCCAGTTCGATTCCCGTCGGTGCCACCAGTATTTTCATTGAACATACCGGTCCGTCTGGACCAGTATTTTTATTGAACATACCGGTCCGTCTGGAAGTGTTGGAACTGCCCTTGCGGGGGTGTCATTAGAGCCTATCGTCAATTCTTCGTACTCCCCTCACGGGTGAGACGATGGAGGCGCATGTGCAGAAATGCATCAGCCATTGACAGAGAAACACTATTATTATTATTATTATTATTATTATTATTATTTGGCACCGCGATAGCCCAGTGGTTAAGGTCTACCATTTGGGACCTGTCGCCAGTTCGATTCCCGTCGGTGCCAGTATTTTCAAAGGATATTTTCTTTGAAAGTATTGGTCTGTCTGGAAGGCTTGGAGCTGCCTTGCGGGGGTGTCAGTAGAGCCTATCGTCAAATCTCGTACTCCCCTCACGGGTGAGACGATGGATGCACATGTGCAGAAATGGATTCGCCATTGACTGAGAAGCACTATTATTATCATTATTATTATTATTATTATTATTATTATTATTATTATTATTATTATTATTATTATTATTATTATTATTGACACCGTGATAGCCCAGTGGTCAAGTTCTACCATCTGGGCCCTGTCGCCAGTTCGATTCCCGTCGGTGCCACCAGTATTTTCATTGAACATACCGATCCGTCTGGACCAGTATTTTCATTGAACATACCGGTCCGTCTGGAAGTGTTGGAACTGCCCTTGCGGGGGTGTCATTAGAGCTTATCGTCAATTCTTCGTACTCCCCTCACGGGTGAGACGATGGAGGCGCATGTGCAGAAATGCATCAGCCATTGACAGAGAAGCACTATTATTATTATTATTATTATTATTATTATTATTATTACTGCTACTACTACTACTAGATAGCTAGCTAGCTAAATAGATAGATAAATAAATAGAGAGAAAAAGATAAATCTGAACGCCGCCGTTGCTGCCTGCCTCCGCGCTCACCGCACCACCACTACTCTACATTTTGCATAGATAGATAGCTAGCTAGCTAGATAGACAGATAGGTAGTATTACATATACCTGAACGCCGCCGTTGCTGCCTGCCTCCGCGCTCACCGCACCACCACTGCCCTACATTTTATATAGATAGATAGCTAGCTAGCTAGATATATATATATTATATATAGAGAGAGAGAGGGGAGAAAGAGACCTTCCGCTCTTACGCTTGGGAAGGTTGGCAAGAGACTCGGTGCGCTTGACAAAATAAAGTGCAAGTGGTTCTGCAAGAAAAATAATATCCATTTGAAAATTAATGGTTCCTTCATAAAAACAAAAGATTATATGTTATTTTAATAATATTTTAAAAAATTTTCAAAAAAATTGAATTTCTGACCGTTACAACTTTTTTTAACTGTTATGTAAGGATTTTGTAGGATTATTGTAATCTATTTGTTCTTTCTTGGTTTTCATTGAAAACAACTACACTTTATATTCACATCAGAATAATATATTTTATCATAATTTTTCAAAAATACTTAAAAAAATTCAAATTTGTAACCGTTACATAACCGTTTCGAACGTTACATCATACATTGTTGATTTTTTGTTGTGTAAATTTCAGCAGTGTAACAAGTCACGTTACGTAAGTAGTTTTGATACAGAAACATTTAATGGCGTTTTGTAATATTATTAAATTTAATTCAAATTCAATTTCAAGCTCAAATTCATTTGCATTCTATATCTTCTGCTTATTACTCCGCTCTACGAGTGGCAAGTATTTTCGTAAATTTCAATAATGTAACAAGTCAAGTTACGTAAGTAGTTTTGATACACAGAAACATTTAATAATGTTTTTTTTATTAATATTAATAGCGTTATTAATTAAATTCAAATTCAACTTCCTTACTAACTTGAAATTAATATAATACATGTCTGAACTTTGAATATTAGCTGTTAATAAACTTACAAGTTTGACAGTCAATTTATTAAAGGTAAGTACTGGTCTTGCCTCAAAAGCTTGTTAGTTCATGCAGCAAGGAACAAGCAAAAAAGATAAACAAAATAAACAATATTGTTAGTTGAAACTTATCCTTCAATTCGGATCCGAAATTGAACCATGGCCGATCATTTTGATGTTCAGTTCTAACACAATTCAAAAGCAGTAAAAATAAGTTTTAATGGTACTAACACTGTAGCAAATATTAAATATTCAGGTTGAAAATTGCTACAACTTCATGGCAGTTCAGTTATGCTTACATTTTTTGTGTTTTTTTCCTTTGACGGGGCTTTCTTTTTTGCACCCGTCTTCTTCACTAGAGCTGTCATCACTGCTACCGTGTTTTGCTTTCTTTCCGTGGCTTTTACGTTTTTTAGTTTTGCGTGGTGGGCTAGACTCAGAAGAAGGTGAAGGTGAAGGAGATGACGGTTCATGATGCTTGCTCTTCTTGTGGGCCTCGTAGCTGTAAGCTGAAAAAAAAATTAGACAATTATGGAAGTAATGATGGTGTTTACCTGGGCGGATTTTCAGCGCATCTCGCTGCGCCCTTACCGAGTCCAGCTTTTGTTTCATGGCCTTGTACTTTTTACGCAAATCGCTTGAACTTTCCTTTGTCAATTCCGTCGCGTTGGTCAACTCCTTCACAGTGGACTCGCTCTCGGAGAGCTGAGCCTGCACAGACTCCACTTCCGCCATCAAAGTCGCTTTTTCACGCTTAGCCTCCGCCATCTCACGCTTCAGATCGGTGATATCCTACACAAACAAACATATTACTGAGCAGCTGTCCCGACAACAACAAACCTGCTTTAAGGTTTTATAACCAGCCTTGTTACGATTGTTTGACTACAAAAACAAAAACAACCAAGCACATCGATACAAAACAACAAGCATGAGAACCCGCTGCATATTAAAAAATTTAGATTCCTCGTCAGCGAGCGACTGAGCTCACTCCTTTTTCTCTTTGATTCTTTCGAGCTCCTTTTGCTCCAATTCCTTGCGGAGTTCCAGGATAGTTTGGTTCAACTTTTTCTGATCGGTGCGGAGCTGGGCGTTTTCTTTTTCCGCTTTGAGCCTAGACTCCTTTTCCTCACCGAGCAGCTTCATGCTGTCGTCAACGTTTTTTATGGCATCCTTCACATTTTCGGCACGTTGGTCGAGCGCATCCTGCAATTCCTTAACTTTTGCATCTGAGGACACAAAATGCCCTTTCAGCTCAGTGATTTTTGGGTAAAGCTACTTGGTGTTTGTATCGACGCTGATTCGCACAGCCACTGACTCTTCGTCAGAAAGCTCACCTGCCGACTTAGCTCCCAACTGCTGCTCTGACTTTTGAAAGAGCTTCGCCAGGCTTTTCACGAGCGCATCCGCAACCAATTTGCTCTCCTTAGTGAAAGGGATAACAAGGGCTTTATCAGCATTAAGGACATTTTGAAACTCGATGGGGACAGGACCATGGATCCAATCTTGAGTGGCCCGAAGAACCCCTTTTTCCATTTCGCTGTCTTGGTAGCAAAACACAATATGTGGATAGTTACGTTTGCCAACAACAGTCTTTATGACTGCCAACAACTTCCCCAGCCCCACAGCCGTATCCTTGTTTTTGAGCTGCTCCTCCACTGAGCACAGTTTAGCGACAGATCGGACGAAATAAAACCACCCTCCCACCGGAATGTAGACTTCATTTAACCAAAAACCTTGCAGTATCACCACCCTATCTCCCCCTGCACTGCCCTCTTTCATTTCTGACCCTTCCTCTGCCCATTTCCACTTTCGCATGCCTGTTCCATTGGCCCGACCAGGACGGAAAGACTTCGCGTCGTCGGGATGCACGAAGGACAGCTACAACAAAAGACCATGACAGATGAGAGAGAGAGAGAGAGAGAGAAAGAGAGAGAGAGAGAGAGAGAGAGAGAGAAAGAGAGAGAGAGAGAGAGAGAAAGAAAGAGAGAAAGAGAGAGAGAGAAAGAGAGAGAGAGATGTCAAATAACAAAGATGACGAGCCAAGACCTTTATGGTGGTTGCACCGTTATGCACAGGCCCCATATCCAATGCAAACAGGTCGGGCGCGAGGCCGAGCAACGCAGAGAGCTGTTGCTGTCTATCACCATTACTGTCTAGCTTCAACACGACTGTGCCACGGGGACAGAAATGATTTTTTATGACCAATGAATCCTCTGCCCCCTCTGCACTGCTGTTGGTGGAGAAAATGCCTCGTTGATTTTGTGAGGCCGCGCGTCCACACCGCTTAATGCCTCGTCAGTGGTTGCTGTTATGAAAACAAAAAAAAACAACAAAAAGAAAGCAAGCAAAACTTTCAGAAAAGCCCAGCGGTTCAAGAATTACGCTCTGGACCTTCGGAAGAGCTGGCTGGCGCCTGGTTCCCAGTCCCACTTGACTGACTTGCTGACATACTTCTCAAGACTCTCGAGTTCTGTTTGACAACCACAACAAAAAGCAAAAAGCAGAGTTGTTTGGGGCTGGTTGTTTTTGGCGCCTAACCGCTCTTTTTTTTGGTTTGCCGAACAGTAAACTGCGAAGTTTTTCAGTGGTCCGGCCGATGGACCAAAAAACGGGCCCGCGAGGACAACGGTCACTTCCTTTTTTTGGGGGGGGGGGCTGTTGGGTGGTGCAAAACACGATTTGTTGTCGTTGCTGTGCGCCTTTGTCATGTCTTGTATCTTTTTGCTACTGTTCCTTCAGTCTTTTTTTGTGCAAAGATTTGTGTTTGCTGAATGTCTTCTCTTTATTGGCCTTTTTTTGGTTTTATTTTCTGTTGCTGTTTTTGCAGACCGACATGGTCAAAAAACGCCGCCATACTTGCCGAGAAATTGAGGCAGAGGAACGGAGATATGAAGCCAAGGTTGTTTTGTTTTGTTTCATATAATCAAAAACGTGTTGCATGTTTGTTTCTGTTTTCATTGATTGTCTTGTTTTTGCTTCTGCAGGCAAGGCAACTTCTTGGTTTGGGCGTGCAAAATCCGGAAATTGTTTTTGCGCCGTCCTCCAGTTCTGCGTCGTCTTCCGCTTCGTCCGCTCCCCCTCCTCCATCAGAGCCATTGCGGATCCCGTCAGGGCGTTGTTTAGTGCTTGCCCACCAGAGAGATGACGTCCAAAATGGGTTGCAAGTTGAGTTCATGCATGCACAGAAAAAGGACACCAGGCCCCCACCGAATCCGTGAACGAAGCTCGCCTCATTTGAGTCTGTTTTAGAGTCCCTTGGGGATGACGTAGCAAAATTTTCAGAGGAATCTCCTTTCATAGAGCTTGCTAAACGGAGTTTGGCAGTTGTTGTTATAATTATGGAGGACATAGCTCACCTTCCTTCTGTTACGCCTGCGTCTGTGCCCCCCCATGTTCGAGCTTTGCTGGGGGAAGTACAGCAATTTCATGCGCTCTCGGACGTGTCGTGTAAATGGCTGGGTCTGCCCAGTCTGGCGGCGTTGCGTGCCTTTGCAGGAATGAGTTTCGCAGCCACCCGCCTCGGTTTTGATCCAGTTTGTAATAAGTTTGGCATGGACAGTTACGGGGTTGAGTTTTATTTAAGTAAGTTTCATCTCTCTCATGATCGGCACATAAGGAGTGGTCGCGAATTTGTCGAGTACGTCACCCAGAGCAAGGCGTACGACGACTACGCCAGCTTTCCCATATACTGGAAACAAATTCTGCCGGTGCCTCTCTCTCTCTCTTTTTTCTTTCTTTCTTTCTTTTTTTCTTTCTTTTTCTTTCTATCTCTCTTTCTCTCTCCCTCCCTCTCTCTCTCTCTCTCTCTTTTTTTTCTTTTTTTTTTCTCATACATACATACTTACTCTCACATACTTTACTTAGGCTATCTCTGCAGCTGTCAAGAAGGGAGATCCCTACATCCACGAGGCAAAGCAAAAGTTGAGGCGCAATCAGGCTCAGCTTGAAGTGGCTTACGAGGCGGGGGAGATGGGGCTTTGGAAATGTGAAGGATGTTCGCCGCCGACCTACCATATCAGCAGGGGCCATGTCTGCAAGGGGGAGTCGTTGGTAACCGCAAGGAAGGCCAGGCCCAATGCTCAACCGCACCAGTTCCAAATCAGCGCAAAGTTTGCCGATCAGCCAAAACGCCTTCAGCGGAATTTGTCTTTGTTGAAAGATGATCACAAAAGTCGGGCAGGTTTTTATGTTTTTCAGTTATGGTGGCGTTCCCGTGTGAGGAATAGCATCCTGGCGGTTCAACGTCGTGTCCCTGCCGATAGTGATTGTGGTAATTGTGCCCGAGGAGATTAATGTCCGCACGTTGAACGGTACCCCCCCCCCCCCCCCCCCCCGGGAGGGCCAAGGGTTGGCCCTCCCTTTTGAAGCTACAATTTCATGTCAGTCTTGTATTTTAAAGACTAACGTGAAGTTGTAGCTCTCTCCGATGGCAGTCAACAATTTAACAATTTAGATTTGTAATATTAACAATTAAATAAATTTTTGATAGTAAATTTATTAAATTTGCAATTAACAGGAACCCGTATCTAAATCCAAGGCAGCGTGCTCAGGACATGAAATTAGATCAAGCGCGCTGTTTTTGGAACAAACAATTCGGTCAGTTCCTTATCTATCGTAACTCACAACTGCAAGTAATAGTCCGCCCACCGCTGCGCTCAGAGTGGAGTCGACTTCATGCCCAATATTGGGTGGAGTCTCGCTGTACTAAGGTGTGGGGAAAGGGCCCTGATTGCAGACAGTACAAGCAAAAACTCGCTAGGCTTATTGAGCTGCAGGAACAAGAGGGTAGGAGCGAGCTCGCACAGGAAGAGCAAAAGGAGAAAAGAAAGTTAGACAGAGTAGTCGAAAAAACTGAACACCATTTCAAAGCAAAGGAAAACATGAAATGTTTTGATGAGGACTTAGAATTAGTCCGAACTGACATTTCTTATGTTTTGATGGTGGTTGATTTTCGAATATGAGCGTAGGTGGGGGGAAGACAGAAGATGTGAATGATTGCATTGCTGTTTTGCTTATGAGTGATGGGAGGGGAGGTATTAAAGAGGAAATATGTTGACACACTCCCACATCATGAAGATAAAGGAGCAAGCAATGATTTCTTTTTTTTTCGACAGTGGCAACATGATATCATTAATGATATCATCAAGCCGCTTAGAAAAACAAAAATCATTCAATGGTCCGACGGAGGTCGTAAACATTTCAAGCAAAGATATTCACTTGCGGAGGCTAGCCTTGTTCGTGTGAAGCATCCTTGGTTACAATATTTTGCTTGGAATTTTTACCCCTCCAATCATGGAAAGGGGCTCTGCGATTCACACGCAGGCAAAATAGCCTGGATGGCCTTTCATGAAGATTGGATTTGGACAACCGCCAGAGATCTGGGTAGGTTAATCCGAACCAAACTTTCAAGTTCCGAACCTCACTTTTTTTGCAGATGTACTCAATCGAGATGAGAAATACCGTCATCCTGTGAATGGTATTGATGATCTCGGTTGGTATCATCATTTTGAGGCCACTACCACACCTGGACTTTTGAAAATCAAGAAACTGCGTAGCGAAAATAGCTTTGACTATCGCTTTACCACTGAAGCAAAGGACCGAACTATCCTCAATACTTTAGCAGGTGGTAATAATTATTGGTGGCCTGTTGAGCTTGGCTTACCACCAGTTGCTCCTGGGCCGCTGCCGCCACCACGTAGTGTCCGAAGAGGCAGGCAGAGACAGGAACGTAGACGTCGACTTCGATAAAATCATTAAAGTCATTTTTGATTCAAAAATTTAAAAAATTGAATTTGAACTTGAAATTAAATTTAATTTAATAATATTTAAAAACATTATTAAATGTTTCTGTATCAAAACTACTTACGTAACGTG
>WBZZ01002641.1:22500-24808 GCA_019918135.1 Paulinella micropora | reverse complement strand
TATCGTCAATTCTTCGTACTCCGCTTGCGCCCTGTGTTAGTATGTCTGACCTCTGCATTCTGCATGAGAGTTCCCTGTACTTAACCACAATGAGCAATGACTTCAAACGCTTCGATCCCACCCGATATTTCTATCCACAACCTGTGCTGTGGCTCATTAGAAAGCTCTTGACGAGAGCTTTCAAATGAGCCACTACACAAGCCACACACATCAGAACCGGCCGAGAACGAATCGTTTGAAGTCATTGCTCGTTGTACTTAAGGACAAGGAACTTCTCATTTGCCACATGGTACAGTCTCCCTTGCCCCTGTCTGGTTTGTTTGTTTGTGCTTGCCTGTATGTACTTTTGTTTGTCCTTGTTTCGGTTTGTTCCTTTTTCTTCTGTTGTCTTCTGTTTCCTTCTTTTGTTGTTCTATATTTCTCTCTCTTTTCTCTCTCTTTCTCTCTCTTTTTTCTTTTATATTTTTCTTTCTATGGAGCTTAGCCGTTGAACATCGGTTCCAGTTTTGAATTAGGACCTGCACTGCAGCTTATTTGGGCCAGATCGCGTAATCATAGTTTGTTTTTATGTCTTTCTCTATTTTCTTCTATTACACCTTGCTTACTCCCCGAAACAAAACAAAACAAACAAACACACACACACACAAAAAAAAAAAAAAAAAAAAAAAAAAAAAAAAAAAAAAAAAAAAAAAAAAAAAAAAAAGTGCGGTCTCCCTTGCCCCCTCTCTGGTTTGTTTGGTTGTGTTTGTCTGTACGTATTTTTATTGTTTCTTTGTTTCAGTTTCATCCTTTTTTGTGCTGTTCTCTTCTCTTGCTTTCTTCTGTTGCTCTATCGTTCTCTCGCTTTTCTCTCTTTCTTCTCTTATTTCCTTCTATGGAGCTTAGCTGTTGAACACGGGTTCCAATTTTCCTCTAGGACCTGAACTGCAGCTTATTTGGGCCAGATCGCATGATTATAGTTTGTTTTTACGTCTTTCTCTTTTTTTCTTCTAGTAAACCTTGCTTGCTGAAAAAAAAAAAAAAAGAATATAGTCTTCATTATTTGATCCTTTTCAAATCCCTCTCTCTAATAAACCTTGCTTACTGTTTTTAAAAAAATTAAAAAATATAATAATAATAATAATAATAATAATAATAATAATAATAATAATAATAATAATAATAATAATAATAAATAATAATAATAATAATAATAATAATAATAATAATAATAATAATAGTGTATCTCCTGCCAATTGCTGAGCCATGGGCCATGTGCATCCAGTCCTCCATTCCATAAGGAAAGTCTCCACACCAATCGGTGCAATAAAGGAAGTGACGGCATAGAACATTACTCTAGGAGCTTTATACCAATCAGCCCATGGAAAGGACCGATGGCCTATGTACTCCCTAATAATAATAATAATAATAATAATAATAATAATAATAATAATAATAATAATAATAATAATAATAAATAATACTATATCTGAGGCGTACTGATGCAGCTACATAAGCCTCCAATACCCTTGTTCGAGGTCCTCCACCCCCCCGTGTCAGTCTCTCGCCTGATGATCGGGGCCACCGATGGAGCTCCTGAGGGCAAGACTGCACTAAGCCGAGGTTATTCCGCAGTCCCAGCAACCTCTTGCAAGACGTCACCGAATGTGCAAGTGCATACACCAAGCGCGGTTGCTAGAGCTGCCTCGAAACCCCACCCATAACAATCTGGTGTCTGCTGGGTCCTGGGCTATCAACCAGCATATGCGGAGTTTAAGATCTTTTACGCGCGCAACGACCCTCCTCCCCAGCATCTACCACCAAAGGGTTATGAGTTGGCGTCACAGTTTAACGCCTTGAGGCCATTGGGCTGGAACTCTGTTTAGCAAGTGTGACTAGGTTTTTTCATCGGGATTTCCCTCAAATATGTCACAGTCAACACTCCAAGGCAGATTTACTATATCTGAGGCGTACTGATGCAGCTAATGGCATATCCTCAACGGACATAAGCCTCCAATACCCTTGCTCGAGGTCCTCCACCCCCCCGTGTCAGTCTCTCGCCTGATGATCGGGGCCACCGATGGAGCTCCTGAGGGCAAGACTGCACTAAGCCGAGGTTATTCCGCAGTCCCAGCAACCTCTTGCAAGACGTCACCGAATGTGCAAGTGCATACACCAAGCGCGGTTGCTAGAGCTGCCTCGAAACCCCACCCATAACAATCTGGTGTCTGCTGGGTCCTGGGCTATCAACCAGCATATGCGGAGTTTAAGATCTTTTACGCGCGCAACGACCCTCCTCCCCAGCATCTACCACCAAAGGGTTATGAGT
>WBZZ01002641.1:0-7500 GCA_019918135.1 Paulinella micropora | reverse complement strand
CTACAATCCGGGCGAGAAACTGCTGAAGAGGCTGTGCGAGCTGGCCTGCCTGGTATTGAATCGAAATTGCAAACACTTTGCATGCCTGCGTGGTATTGAATCGTCTAGATCCAGCATTGTTTTCCCGTTTGATTAAGCTGGTTTATCTTTACGAGAAACTGGATCTAGAACAATTAACTCAGCTTCACCACGTGCAGCTCTCGCTTCGTTATGAACATGCGTCGCTTGACCTTACCCTGTCTGCGCCGCTGGCTGGCGCTTGCAAGTCGAGCGTGATGAAGGAAACAGCGGAGAGTTCCAATTTTCACATGGAGGTGTCCGAGGTGCTGCGGAATGAAGGAGTCCCACACGTCAACGAAGATACTAGTAGCGGTCTCTGGGTGGACATTTGCTTGACCGGGCACCAGGTTGGCATCGAGGTTGACGGGCCCTCTCATTTTGTGGCAGACCATGTGGAAAGCAGGCGGCCGAGGTACAAGTTTGCGACCTTGTTTAAGCACCGCCTGTTGCGGGCGATGGGTTGGCGGGTGGTCTCGGTGCAGTTTTACGAACGGTATGTTCGCAGGCCGGCAGAAAGAGCGCCGTACTTGACGCGAAAGCTGCACGAGGTAGGTCTGACTGCAGGAAAATAAATATGTAGCTTACTATCGACGTGCTTGGATGATAACTGCCGACGTTCGAACGGGAAAATCAGCCAACTATGAGTCTCGTGTTTCTCTGTGCATAGTTAAGCTACGATAAATCAAAATGCACCGTTTGAAAGCTCCAACAGCTGATGATAATATGTTCAAAGTTGGATCATTTTGTCAGTCAACTTTCAAGTCAGTGTCCCCAGTAATAGTATTGTAGCCTACAAGTAAAATTATGCAGAAATATTTTGTACAAGTAATCAAAAACACTCAAAGTTACTATGTATATACTTGGATAGCTTTAACATGCTTTGCTTCTCGTTTCCCTCTCACTATGTTAGCTGATGTGATCTTGTCACTTTGCTCCCAAGTGAGGCCCTTTGTGGGCGCGTCTCCCTCTACGTACTTCCTACTAGGGTGGTCTGCTTCGGGGCTTTTCGCCTCTAACGATGTGACGGGTGTTACCCCATCATCCTTGTTGTCAGCTAGTTCTACCTTCGACTCTGATGGGAGACCGGAATCTGGACGGTGAATGTCTTTTTCTTCCTGTAACTTCTCATGTTTGTCTAACTCCCCCTCATCTTTATGTTCGGGTTCGTCTAGCGGCTGTTCTAGCTGGACGGTGTCATTACTCTCCCCCTCAGATTCCTCGTCGTCCCATCTAACTTCTCTGGGTGGGTGAGCATCCTTGCCAACTACATTGCGGTTAAAGCGTACATTACGCACATTTGTGATGATTTTTCGACCATCCCAAACTCGATATAGTTCCTTGAATACATCATATCCAAGTAACATTACACGCTTTCCCCTATCGTTGCCTTTGCCTACCTGCTTTCCTATGTACATTACACCTAAACATCCTATAGGTTTAAGTTGTCGGATAGCTGGCTTGTACCCAGACATTGCTCAAAAGGTGAGGTTCCCTTCCTAGGCCCTGTCGTGGCTGGTAGAATGTTGTGCAAAGTTGTGGCTGTGTGTTCCATTTCCGCCCGGGCTGGTCCTGCTGTGATGTCGTTGACCTTCTCAGCTATGGGATTGCCATCTTTGTCACCTGGAGCACTAGTCTTCCAAATGAATTGTAGAGGTTTCCACCACTCTATAATCTCAGTTGGGACATCGAACTCGTTGTCGCAAGTGATCTGTCTGACTTTCTTCCCTGTCTGCCTTTCAAACCATGCTACCGCTTGCTTCAAACAATCTACAAACTCGTTCTTGTATCGTAAGTAATAATCTTTGATGCACCCCGAGTAATCGTCTGTAACGCAAAATTTATAGTACTCACCGTGAATTGAGATTACCGCCCAAGGTCCGGAAGTATCTATGTGCAAAATCTCACAAGGGTAACTCGCTCTCCTAATTCTATTAACCTTAAATATGGGTAACACTTTAGCTTTTCCCATCGTACAGGCTTCACAAAATCTGACACTATCCTCGCTTCCTGTTAATCTTCTACCGATTGCCTTGCCTAATGCATAGGTCTTTGGTAAAGCTTTATGCCCACTACACTGATGTATGACATAAATGTCAACGGGCTTACCCTTCTTACCTTTCTCAGGATACATAGCGTATAAAACGCTGCCTCTAGCTTCCTCGTTCTCACTTACTCTCGCTTGCTTGCTCTCACTTTCTCTCTCTTTGGGGATTCCCGCCCCGCTTACCCCGTCTTATTCTTCTTCTCTTTCACTTTGGGGTTATAACGCTCATTTATGTTGAGGGGCTTGTCTTTCTCATTGTCCCAGCGATAGAGCATGCCAGGCGTAAGTCTCCCCCTCACGATCACGTCACTCTCTTTAATTGTTATGGGGTGCTTTAGGATTAGTAGTTGCCCATTCTGGTGAATGATAGATCTGTGGTGCTTGTGGTCCATGTTTCCAGTAGACATAATGTTGACTGGCACCCTGTTGTCCAACAACACATCTTTCTTTACCAAAACTGGCTTTCCTGATCCATCTATTCTTGTCAACCTCGCTTCCCCCATGTTTCGCACCACACTCTCTCCATTTCCGGTGACTAAGCTAACGGGTTCAATCTCTCGGACGTTGTGTAAGATGTGCGGTGTACATGCTATATCCCTGGACGATCCGCTGTCTTGAACTATCATGTTTTTCTTGCGTCCTACCGTCTCGCTATCGTCTACCATGAGACTGTGATTCCTCTTCATCCTCCTCCTCACTCCCTTTCCCTTGGGATTTGTTCTTTCTTCTCTTCTCAAATCTCTCCTCGTACATCCAATCAAGCTCTTCTCGTGCCTCGCAATACGATTTAAAGCTTATGGGAATTCCTGACCTCATCTCCTCGGAGGTTCTGGAGTGTTCTAGGTTCTCTGGGTTAAACTCCTCATCATCCTCCTCCATGTCTGAGTGTCCGTCTATGTCCCGTCTCTTCCCATCAAACTCCCTCTTTCTCGCTGCTGCCTGTTCTGGACTGAAGAACTTGTATGCATCTCCTGAGTGTAACTTCCGCAAAAGTGCGTCCAGTGTAACCCCTCTCGCTTCTACCTCATGCCAAATCTTCATAAGGTGGGGCATCGATCGTAGGATGAAAAGAGCAAATTGATTGTCGTGGTTCTTAGCTAAGTCGAGTATTCCATAGTCTATTATTCCTAACAGCTCTGTGTAAAACTCGTTCTCTTTGCCGTCCGGGTCGTAACACAAACCCTCTTTTACTACTGCTCCCTTCGTTAACGCATATAGTAACCTAGCTATTTCCGTCTTCTCAGGTCTTGGATGTCCTTCACTGTGTCTGAACTCACACTCCCACTTAGCTCCTTCCTTAGCTTTTGCACTCTGAGTGGTTCTAGCTGCTCTCTTCTCTATGACTGTCTCTCTTGTAATTTGTGATGTGCCTGCTGCATGCTTCAGAAATACTTCGTTCACTGCCCAACACACATCTGTCAACAGTCCATCTGCCTCTGCTACTCTCTCTCCTTCCTTCTTTGTCATCATCACAACATCTCCCGTTTCATCATCCAAAACACACAGGTTGTTCAGCTGTTCACTTATTCTCTTAAAGTCTTCAAAGCTTATTACGTTTCAGTGTTCTGTGCCTCTTTTACTGCTCTTCCCCACACGGTGTTTCATGTGTGTGTGTCTCGCTTGACTGCTCTGTCTGTGACTCTACACTGTCTCCTACTCTATCCAAAGGAGACGGACCTTGTGATAGCAGCGATGGTGGCCAAGACTTGCCCTCACTTGTCCCTCCTACACGCTCATCAGCCTCATCAAATGCCATCTCTTTTCCAGCTCTAGTCCCGCCGGTCCTTGCCTCTTTCCCTGGCAAAACAGCATCATTCCGTGAATTTGCACTAACTCCTTTCTTATCGGGTTTTTCGACACTTTCCTTGTCTTTTCTCCGATATTTGCGGGACTTAGCGAGTTTTTCTTCCCTGGTTTTGCCGTATCTTTTTGCGAGATTTGCTGTGCACTCGCCCCTTTCCTTCCCTCTCTCTCTCAGTATGCTTATCATCTCATTCTCAGACGGATAATCACGGGAAGGGCGTGGGCGACGTGAAGGGTCTTGTGCTAGGTCAATGTCAGGGAATAGTGGGTCTTGACGGGCATGATAACCACATAAGCCTGCATACACTAGCCTCTTTGCTGCCTCACCCGCCTTGCCCCCACCCCCCCCCCCCCCCCTGTCCAAACTTAACTCCACACTGTTCTCCCTTCCAGTTCAGCCCAGTACAACGAGTGGTTAGTGGGCCTGTGGTGTGGCTCTTAGGAGTGAGTGTAGTGGGACGTGGTGTTTCGTTCTTTGATTGTCTTGAGTTCTGAGGGGGTGTGGGTGTCGGGTTTCTCACTTTTCAGTTTTTCTTTCTCTTTCACTTGCGAGGGTTTTGGTTGCAATGGTGAGGGTTGCACACGTTGTGTGTCTCGTGAGGTTGTGAGGGCAGGAGTGGTTGTCGTCGAGGTGTCGGGGTGTTGACTCAGAGCACTAGTGAGAGTGCGAGGTGGAGGGTTGTGGGGTCTGTCTCGGAGTGTGTTTCGAGCCAATGGAGCACTCGACAGCTCCCCCCCCCCCCCCCCCCCCCCCCCCCCCCCCCCCCCCCCCCCACGGGCTCTTGCGGGTTGATCTAAGGGTTTGTTGTCACTTTGCTCCTTTGGAGGCTCACTATCCTCCTCGCCCTCTTGCTCTGCTTCACGAGCAATAATGCTTTCCCCATTTTCTATGTTTCCCTCCATTGCTTCTTCTGGACCCTGCATCATGACTAGCCCATACTCTTCTTTTTCTGAGCTGTCTCCCCCTTCAGATTTGTCTCCTTCTTCCTCCTCACCCTCCTCTCCTATTTCTCCCCTCATAAGAGTGACTCCTTTGGCTCCTTTCTTTTTTAACTTGCCACTCTTGTCTCTTTGCTTTCCTTTTGTGGAGTTAGAGTGAGCCGACTTTGGACTAGTTCGTTTGGGGCTTGACTTCTTTTGAGGCAAAAACGCTTTGTGTGTCCAGTCTGGTAGCAGTTATAGCATGTCGCAGTTAGCCACCATTCCTGCTCTGAACTATCATTACCATTCTTGTTGCCCTTGCCCTTCCCGTTCTTAGTCCATTTCTTGTTCTTCTATCTCTTTTCTCCCTTCTCTCCTCCCTCTCCCTCTCCAAACAGTAGATTAGCTCCCTTACCCTCTCTCTTCCTCTCTTTCTCTCTCCTACGTTCCTTTTTCAGTCTCTTCTGCTTCGCTTCCCACAACACGTAAATTTCTCTTGCCGACTCTACCATATCATCATGTGTTGGCCTGCTCGCTGCTGCTAATCTACAATGATCGTTGAGGTAAGCGGGCCCATAGGCCTCATGCTCTGCTAGCTTCTCTAACAACCCATTTACTGCTTCTTCTGGCTCAAAGGGCTTCCCTCTCAGGGCTTCTAGCCAGTTCTTCTGCAGTAGATGTTGTGTTAGATACTCGTCCATATCCTCTGTCGGTCTCGGTCTCATTTCTTTAAATGCTTTCTCCTCTATGTATCTCGCCGCACCACTTAGATTACCGTATTTCGCTTTGACAATGCAGACTTTGAAGACTCAAACGGGCAATGAACGTTTTTACTGCGCAGAAATTGAACCACCTTGCCACGGATTCCGAGAATGCTGTTGTTACGAGAAGTTGGAACATCCTGCAGCGATGCAGGTACTGCATTTCTTCTCTGTATCTTTTCTTCCTCAGCAAATACACATCCTTGTTGGTTCTTGTCATCTGTCTTTTCTTCTTTCTGTTTGCCCTATCCTCCCAAGCTTTCTTATCTTCCTTTGAGAGGTCTTTCCAGTTGGCAGGTTTCTCTTGCTGTGTCTTCGAGTCTTGTGGTGTTTGGCTACTTCTCTGTCTCTGTTGTCGAGTTTGTTGTGTTTCTGTTTCATCTTCTTCGTCTTCTGATCCTTCCGGTGTGTCCACCTCGTGTGGTTCTCTCGGTTCTTCCATTTCTTCTGCTTTTCTCATCCTGTCTCTATCATAACCATACTTTGTTCTTGCCGCTTTATGGTCTTTGAAAGCATCGGGAAACATATCTCCGAGTGTTGTGCTAATCCAGTAGGCATACTCCTCTATCTGGCAATAGCAACTCTGTAAATCCTTTTTATTTCCGCTAAACACAGGAGTGTGAGACATCAATGGTCACATGCTGATCGCATGGTGCAGAAATTCCTTTCCCCAGCGGCTCATAGCAGTTGATTAGGTAACTAGTACCCGGTCACTAATACCTTAGACGCCGGTTTGCTGAGAGACTCCGTTAGAAGCCACGATACCAATCGACACTTTTAATCCGCACGTATATAGCAGAACTGACAAACTCAAAGGTAATAATGAAACTGAAATAAAGTCCACACGACTGTAATTATTACATAATGGTTATTATCCGATTCTGAATGCAAATATGGATCGTTACGTCTGTTACAATTTTTGACTAGAACTATACGGATAAATTACTTACCAGTCACAAAAGTAATCACTAAAAGTAAAACGTAATTGTCCTGCCAACGCTGTCCTCTACGAAAAGCTGGGAAAAACTGTATTTTTGAAGGCATCCGGCCACTACTATGAATCAAAATTTGCGCAGGGGCACTGCCCGGACCACTACAGACAAGTGGCATAAAACACCAAACTTGAATTTGCGCAGGGGCTGGAAAATTCTTTGCAAAAACATACGCATTTTCAAGTATTGCAGTGAAATTGAGACTTCAGTCACGGGCGCGGCAAAGATTGAACAGCCTTAAGCAGTCTTCCTCATTTTCAAGTTATGAATACCCAGAAGTTGCTCGCTCTCAATAGTCTTGGCCGGCTTCCGGCTCCGCGTTTTACCCAGAACGTTACTCAATAATCTTTGCAAAACTTGAAAATCAACAAATTTCAAGTTTTCATCGGGGACGGAACGAGTCCAGGACGGACATCGCTTTGCGCAACACTTGAGAACACTAGCAACAGATAGACAGAGTGTGCCCTGCGGGCCGAATATCTTGAACTTGAACCGATTGCAGATTCTGAATCCGGGTGATCTGAAGAATTTATTTATATATATGTGTATTATTATTTCTCAACCTGCGAAGTTTGAATGACTAAAGACCACTAGGGGGCAGTAAAAATACATATGGGGCCTTGTTTTGGGCAAGTATAGGATCTGAAAAAGCGGTTGAAAGCTTTCAATTTTTAGGTCGTGAGATGAAGCCGTTGAGGGGTTTGGAATGAGGATGTTGAAAGTATTTATCAAAGCGCAAGTATCGTGGCTGTAATATCTTCCTAAATACAGATAGCTGAGCGGCCACTTACTGCGCATGCGCATGCTTGTTCTGGCTAATTGAAAAAGTGACGGTCATATAAAAAATCATGCTTCAGGCAGCGGCCCTGTCGGATCAACGCTCTGCTGTCTCATGAGTAAACTGCTGCTAAAAACACAG
>WBZZ01002640.1:7500-20595 GCA_019918135.1 Paulinella micropora | reverse complement strand
CTTAGATTGCCATATTCGGCCACAAACCTCGCTTCCTCCTCTTTCTCGACTTCCGACTCTCCCATCCGCCCAGGGGCGAGCAGTCGGTCCTCTGGTCCTCCTGTTTCATAGGAAGGCACTGCCAGATCTCCCCCGTCCCCAAGAGGGCCAACGTTATTCTCCTGGTCTATTGGGGTTCTCTCATTCTCTCCTCCTTCTTCATTCCAATATGCTTCTTCAGACCTAGAAGACATGGTCTCTGAAGGAATACAAAGGAGATAGATCTGTTTCTACTCCGTAATTACTCTGTTTGTCTCTGAGGAACGAATAGAGAGGAAAGATGAAAAGACAGTGTAGAGAGAGAGAGTCTCACCTCTATGTCTTATGTGTTTTTGTTTGTGAGAAGTAGTCTATACGTCTTTCTCTGAAAACTTGATCTCCTTCTCCACCTCCTCTTTTCTTTTTCTCTTTTTGTTGTTGTATCTGTTATGAGGTACGAGGACCTACGTACAGATAATGTCAAAGAGGCTCGAGAAGCACTCCTTGAGAAGTCGACCTGTCGTCTGACACTTGTTCAGACCTATTGTCGAAAAACAGTCAGAGATTTGCAAAAATACTCTGATGTATGTGTTTTGAGAGGCAACTAAGTGCACAGACTTGAAAGGAGGAGTACTACGCTCGTGTCCTTCAAATTTGTTTGTAACTGTGAGTGTTTGTTTGTACGTCTGTTGACCTACTCTGTCTCTGTCTCAAGAGAGAACACAAGAACAGCTATGAGGTCTGGTGTCTGGCCTCCTTATGAGGACACAGATACAGGCTGTGTAGAGGGTACTGAGACACCTACTCACAAACGCCTAGACGTCTGGTTTTGCAAAAGGAGCTGTGTGGGGATGTGCTGGAGTATTTGTTTTTTGGAACACCTACTCAGAAGAGATAGGTCTGTCCAATTTTTCTTTCTGCTGTTCCAAAAACAAGCCAGAAAAGAAATCAGCCTTGTGCTGGTGACTCCAATGTTACAATCCCTGAAGATAGCTCGATAAAAAGTCGGTAATACAACCAGACACAAATACCCCAAAGGAGAATGATGTCTCGTTATATTAGCTCAGTGAAGCCGAAAAAGAAAGCGGCCACAGACCACGGTTAAAATGGCATTAGGTCAAATCCGGCCAAACGATATTGAAATACTGGGAAAAAAACTAGGTGCACCTGACACCCGAAAAACTGTACTTTTTACCGGCTATCCGGGGGGTGATGCCTACAAAAGATAGGTAGATAGGTCGGTAGTTAGGTGAGTAGGTAGATATGTAGGTAGGTAGCTCGTAGGTAGGTAGTTACTAGCTAGGTAGCCTAAGCTAGGTAGGTAGATACGGTAAGTACGGTAGGTACGGTAGGTACGGGAACACATCAGCAGTATATTATGAAAGGGAGGAGGAGCAAGCAAAGCTAAGCTAAGCTAAACTAATCAAAGCTAGGCTGACCCAAAATAGTATGATCAAAGCTATGCAAAGCTAAAATAAGCTAAGCAAAGCCAAGCTAAACTAAGCCAGTCTTGAAGCCTGGCCAAACAAAGCAAAGCTAAGCTCTGTCTGGCTCAATTGCAAGCAAAATTAAGCTGAGCTAACAGCAATCATTTTCATCGGGACTTCAGTCCCGGTCCGGCAGCCGGGATGCACGCAACCCGGACCTCACCTGCCTCAAGTCCGCACCACTCCCAAACATGATTGAGGCCTAGGGTGTAGAAACATCAGTGAAAACATGCTTTATCACTTTCTCTTTCATAAAACAACTTGCTTCACTTGCTGTTCCTTGCTTTTACCCTTGCTGCTTCCGGCATGTACTGAAGGCAGCAGCAGCCAAGGCGGGTTGCGTGCACGGTGAGACGCCGGCGCCGCAAGTCAAACTACGTTCAAGCAAAGAAATAAAAGCAGATAATCACTGTCTTAACTTGCTGGGATAGCTCCCAGCATGAATCTATGCGGCCTGGTTTGTAATGTTTAGCCTTAGAACTGTCGTTGCGGACTTGGAAAATATCGACTTTTCATCTACCGGCTCTACTGAGCCGACCCTGGCCGACCCATTTCTGGTCACGCTAGGTCAAAGTCAGCACTTGAACTGTTTGTGCTGATTTATTCAATGAAAAATGCTTTCTAGCGCTTTCTAACAATTCAATACTACCGGCCACGTCTTTCCCGTTTGAATTTCCGTCACTTCCGACTTATAATACTATCCTAGGCGGCACAGGAGGCTTTACGCGAATTAATTCGGTTGCGAATTATTAATATTATAGTTTTGAACTTATAGTACGATCATGATTGTCCACTGATGATGGGGCACACAATACCCGGCCCAGACTCCCCGAAACACAAGCACGCCAAAACATGACAACGAAGCATAGGTCGTTGGGAGAAAACCCTCGCGACTTCTGCAAACGGCGACCGGAACTCGGGGCGTCCCCCTCCTACCGGCCAACTGCTTCCCACGTAAAAGAATTGAACAATACTGAACAATTCCCGCCAGTCTAACTGACGACGTCACACAAAGATGTACCTCCAGAAAATGACACACCAAACGGCCTGATAATATTGGGCAATAATGGTAATGGTAAAAAGCTAGTGCCACCAGTACCAGAAAAGGTACTCTAAATGACTGTATTAATAACTAATAACACTACTAACCGTAACGAATAAGGCTAACATATAAAATAGCAATATGGACATAGCTGAGGAGGAAGGGTCTAATTAATTGTCCAATGCTCCCCCTTAATTAGACTCCCTTACGAGTCAGTGTCCAACCATACCGTGCTACTAACAACTAGATTAGAAAAATGAGCAAAGCGCAAAGTGAGCTACCCTACGTCTCCAGTGGAGTTCGGCTATATAGCTGCACTATATCAACTAAAGCGCTACAGGCACAACAGTGCACAACATAGGACTAAGCGAAAGCAGAGGTGCTAGCCTACGTCTTCACAGCTTGTGGAGTTCGGCAATCTAGTCACCTACTTGGTAATATCTATCCCCGGACCACCGGGAACCTGACAAGAGTCCTACCCAAAGTCCACGTTGGAGAAAGTCCTGCTGTCGGGGGGTTGTCCCTCTAAGAGGGAGCGGTTCCCCGAGTTTTTAATCCTGGGCCACGTGCCGAACCCGACGTTCGTAAGGCTCACCCCGCATAGCCTTAGTGTTTATGTCGGCCAGATTGTCGGTTGAGCCCACCTTCTCGTTGACAACGAGCCCGGCGTCCACCTTCTGGTTGATGATGGCGCATCGCAGGTCCACATGTCCCAGCTTCCTAGCAAACAAATTGCTGTCGGCGAGGTCCAACGCCCCCTGGTTGTCGCCGTACAGGATGGGGGGCTGCCCCCACCCGTACGGCCCCATGGCGTCCGCAACCCGGCCGTCTGCGATTCCCTGCACAAAGTTCACAATCTTGTCTTGTCCATGATAAGACTCCACCATAATTGATTGCATAAACCTCCGCCTCACATGAGGAGGCTTCAGGTGCCGCTGGCACCAGACGCGCGCCGACCGCCGCCTCTTCTGCAGTGGGTCCCCGCTGCCGGCTGCCGGGCACAGCCGCCACCAGCTCGTCGCTCAGCGCTCGCGCCTTCTCTTCCACACGCGCACGCAGGGCCGCGTCCTTCGGGAGGACCACCGACACGTGCCGTTTCATGCAGAAGGGGAGCACTGAGCCACCCATGAAGAAGTGAAAGCCCGCCAACCGGGCGCGACGATCTTCCGGCGTACCCTTCCAACTTGAGTCGGCCCACGACATCAAGCGGGTGCCGTTCGCTTTAGTAAAGCGAATGCCTTTTGAACGCGTACCGTTAAGGTACCGCACAACCTGCTCGGCTTGCTGATAATTGAACAACTCGGGCTTGGAGGCATGGGTCGCTACCTCCCCGAGCGGGCCCAACACCTCATGCCGAGTGATACGTGTCCACAAGAGGACACCTACGATGTGCTGCGGCGAAAACTGCTCTAACACGGACTGCTTTCTGGCCCGCACCCCCGGCATCAACCACGGCGAGTCGACAGTAGCTAGACCGGTGCACTGGAGCTTCTCAACGGCCTCCTTGATAAAGTCCTCCTGAGAGATCTTGATCGTACGGCCTAACCGACAGTCTTCCTTATCTTCGATGTTCAAGCCTACCACCCCGGTTGGCGCCTCTTGCTTAAAGACCCTAAAGGCCTTCTTACCAGCAGCTAAGAACTCCGCTTCTACATCCTTACCACTGAACGCTCCCATCATTTCGTCGACGTGCACGAACACAAAGTCCGGTTTGTCCTTACCGGGTAGCCAGCGCCAAAAGAAGCAAGGAAAAGCGACATGAGCCTTAAAGCCCAAACCTTCTAAGAACGGGACTAGCTTGTACTGCCACCATTTGCGGCCCGCGTCCGGTCTGCCATAGAGGGCTTTAAGCATTCCCCACACATACCCCGGCTCTTCTAAACCAAACGGTGGTACGATGTAACTGGGGCGATACCCCTGCTCAGCTGCAGACGCCTCTGTGTATGCGGTGCCAACGTCCCACTTTGACAAGACTAAGCCAAAGAACACTGTTAGGGCAAAAAGCATCAAGATGGTAAGGGCACACGGGGTTGGGAAGTCCCGTTTCCCAAATTGCCATCCCTGTATCATGGAAAACCCCTTGCCCTTGGCCGTCCATCGGCTTTTGAACTTTAGGATCTCTCCCCCTGCATCAACGAAACGCCCTTCACAAATGTCTTTCTTGTCTACTAAGTCGGCTCGGACTCTCCGGAAGCAACCTTTCTCCCAGAGCGTAGCCATCTCCTCGGCTCGGGCGTCGTCCCAGTACCCTAGCTCGTCGGCTTGCTTCTCACTCACCGGTCTAGTGAACGTGGCGGCATGTGCGGTCTCCGGACCATCGGCAAGGTACTTGACGATCTTCGAGTCCAACATAAGGTCTGGGGAGTCGTCATCCTCAAACTTTACCCAGTGGGCTGGTCCGTTCTTCTTCTGCTTCTTAACCCATATGAGTTCACTCACGTCTTGCACCTGACCTCGTCGGACCTTGTCCCGAAAACCCACCCCATAGGTCTTCTTGGTCCAAGCCCAGCCCCACTGAGTGGCTGGGGTCTCAACCCACCTTCCCTTCAACTCCCCTATTGTTTCCGGGTCGGGATCGGGGGCTTCTTTCTCGGGTTTCACGGCTTCCTGCTCCGAGGTCGCTTCCTCCACTTCGCCGTCGGAATCGGAGCTGTCAAGCTCCCCCTGATCCGGGATCGGTCACCCCCACCCGAGGCTTTGGGACAAACAGCTGCTCAAGGGCGGCGTCTTCCACTAACGGGTGTCCCTTGAACGGCTCCAAGCTCAGGCCCTTCTTCTCCCAGAGGGGTTGCAACAAAGGCCAGGCCGGCTGGTTGTCGTCAAAGTTCTTGACGTTTCGCCATGGGAACACCCTACCTTCACACAGGATCAAGTGTGCGGAATACTCCAAACTGAGCCCTAACCAGGCGGCCATGTGCGTCCGGCTCTCGTCATGTCCTAACCTGCCCTCGATGACCATGTGGCATAGACACCCAAAAGGATGAAGCTAAGCTATCCAATTTACCTTCCTTTCTCGGGGCATAAGCTCAAACATCCGGACCTCACCACCGGATCGCTTCGGTGAAAGGTTGTGCAAGAGGATAGCGTGCTGCCACGCATATCCCAAGAGTTCGTAGGGCAGCTGAGCCTTAACCAGGTTATGGCGCGCTTTGCGCCAAAAGTCACGTTGGGACACTTCGGCATAGGCGTTCTTGTTGTGTTCGTTGAGGGTGTTGATCCTCTTCCTCACTCCCTTGTCCCGGACTAGCTCCTTGAAGTCAGCTGAGATATGCTCACCGTCTACCCGGACTTCCTTCACCTTCTTGCCGCTTTGCGTCTCAAGGAAATTTATGCATTCCCGCATGAAACGCACTTGTGGTGCCGCGGTGCCATCCTTTAGAAGGAGGCCAAACGCATACCCGGTGTTAGCCTCGATTCCCACCATGCCGTACCAAAACCCCCCATAGAGGGGTATGCGCAGGCACCCGGACTTGTCGAACGCCACAGCTTCGAACTTCCCTACTTGTGTCAACTGGTTGCTTGCCGGGTGGTTCACTCTTCCCCCTTTTGCGGCTGGACACTCCTTACACTGTTTTACCGCTTGCTCATGGGTTTTGTCACCCACTATCTTGATCCCGTACGCTTTACTGATGAGGCGCTGCATATTGCTTCCGGGCCCTCCGAACTTCTGATGAAGTTGTTCACTAGTCAACTCCGTGACCTTAGCCATCTCCTTCCCAAAGAAAGCTCTAGCCTCTACCTTATCCGCAGCCAGCTCTTGGTTGGTGGACGTCACAAAACGCCACACCTTGTCCTTGGCGTCGAGGTAAAGGACCCCGGCGTTAAGCTCAGGGGAAATGTCCGGTATCCGGGCCTTGGTGATATAGCCCTCTCCTTTCTTATTGAGAACTACACTGTACCCTTCCTTAGCTAACTGAGGACCAGAGACTAAGGTTTCATCTATGTTGGGGCTAACCCACACACTACCTAGATGCAATCTGTTCTTTTCCCCCTTTCCGTTCACGGTCGTCATGTCTAACGAGCCCTTCTTAGTCACGGTGGTCTCCCCGTTGACCGTGTCTACCCGTTTCATCCCTCGCTGAATGTTGAACAAACGTTGTTCAGCTCCGGCCGGCACAAAGTGCAACGTAGCTCCCGAATCGAACATGGGGTCTTTGTCCGCACTCCGTCCTAGGAGGGCCTGTTCTGCTAGCCGAATACCCTTAGCCATCCATCCGCGTTCGGTCATAAAACGAACTAGGTCGTCAACCGGGTCAGCTTCTCCCTCGGCTTCCGGCAAACTTGCGTATTCCTTCTCTAGTACGCTCTCACCGCCGACCACCCTTTCTCGGACTCTGAACGGCTTAGTACGAGGTTGAAACCCGGCGGCACTATTTGCTGCTGCTCCTTCTATGGCCCAATGTCTTGGCCACCTAGGCTTGTTCATGGGATACTCACTCCCCTGCGCCCAGTCGTACAACAGCCTAGTCCACTCTCCCCACCTGTTTCGGAAGTAAGCTTCATTTTTTTCTTCCTCACCGCTCAACGCGGGACGATGCAACCGGCGCATCTCCTCTTGCTGCTCTGCCACGGCTCGGAGTCGACTCTCGCTCTCCGGTAACTAGTCGGGTAGGACTATCAGGCTCGGCTGAGGTTGAGGGGGCCGTAGACGGACCGGTACTAGTAGTAGGGGGTAACAGAGTCACCTTTCGGTCTGCAGGGGGTACCGTCTTAGCATGGGACGCAAACCAGGGCATCCCACTCACGGAGGCTCAGACCGTCTCAAGGAAGCCAAACGCACGAGCGCCGCCCACTGACCTACGCCTATTGCTTGGGCTGGTGGAGGGCGTACACTGGATTGCTATCGGTCCCGGCGGTAGCATCCCCACCACCGGGTTCGGCATCAACACTAGGGTCAGGACCTATGGGGGACGGCACCCTTACCGGAGCTCTACCCACGTCTCCATCTCTAGCCGGGGACTCTTCACCTTCACGCTCCCCTTCCCCGTCGGATTCCGAGGAAGGATCGGGCTGCATCTCCGGGGGCTCATCTTCCACGTCCGCCAAACCATCGGGTTGGTAGTCCTCCGGGCCGGGCCTCACCTTCACCCCATGTATCTTTTCCCTTTTTGCTTTGAGTAAAGATTTCAGGTTTTGGCTCATGATACCACTACCAGCCTCGGCCGGCTCGGCCTTTGAACCAATCTCAACCTTCGGGGCAGGTACCGCTGACGGCCCGCTCGCCCCGCTAGGTCTACCCTTACTCTCTCCACGGGGGTTGGGTGCTACCGGACGGAGGGGAGTACCCTTCACCTCTTGGGCGCGTACAGGCACCGATGCTACGGGCGGGGGCACAACTCCCCCACGGGGGGGGGGGGGGGATACCCCACCTCTGAAGTACATATGCTTCGCTTGCGCACCGGCCTGAGGTTCATGTTGGCGGTACACCTTCCGCCATGAGGGTACGCCAGACGCCTCCCATGTTACCGGTTGTCGGCTAATGACCCATTCGGTGAACTGTCCGGGTTCACGGGGCGTTGCATAGTGGATGATGGGCAAGAGGGACCGGTTCCACGGGATACCCCGCTTCGCGGCTTCGTGTCTCACTATGGCCTCAACCATTAGGGTATGACTCCCACTTTTGATTTGGGCTTCTAACCCCAGTTCTCCCATCTCGCACATTAGAGCCAAATGATGCCTTCGTGCTATGTCGGCTGCCCACAGGCGCAAGGCAGTCTCTCTCTCTCTCTCTTGCTTGGCTCGCTGGTACTGATGCTCCACGCAATAGTTACTATCGATGAGAGTGGCTGCCTTAATCCTAAGGCTGTTGAAGGGAGACTCAAGGTCCTTTAACCGGGCTACGCACCGGCGCTTTCCTTCCGCTACTCCATGGCATCGCCCCTCATTCATCTTATCTATGTCGGCATCATCCTCAAGCAAGATCTCAAGACTGTTCTCGTCCTCCGGTGGTATGAATGGCTCGGGAAGGTTGGCACCCCCGGGTTTAGCCATGAGGGCTTTGTCTTTCGACTTGCCGGTTGGGAACTTTACCATCTGAGCTAAGGCTACGCCCGGCTCCTCATCCTCGGAGTCATCGCTATCACTCCCCCCTTTTGAGCCTTTTGCTGCCTCGCCCTTCTCCTTTCGGCTTTTGTCCGGGCACTTGCTCAACTTGTGCTTGCCCCCGCACAACCGGCACTTCTTGCTGCACTTCCCGGCGATGTGCCCCTTTTCAAAGCAGTTAAAGCACTTTGGCCCCTTGCTCTTCTCGCTCTTCTTGCTTTTCTCCCCTTTGGGGGTGTCTGCCGGTTTGGGAGGGGTCTTCTTGGCTTTAGTGGGGTCATGCTCAAACCTACATTTGTCGGCCCATCTACACTTCCCCTGTTTGTCCCACAAGAAACACACCCCTCTCACCTTCCCTCCAACATGGAGGTAGCGGCAGGCCCCACGAGTGCATTTGCCTTCCTTGCTGAAGAGCCAGCACTCGTCCTTGGGTTCCCTTTTCCGGCCTTGCGAGCTGCCAAACCTTTCTCTGTGGAACTAGTCACTTTGGCCCGGTCAAACTTCTTGTCTAGCTCCAGGGCACGATCTTGCACAAACCTCCACCAGGAGGCAAAGTCCCACTTGAACTGCTTACGGTTCAGTTCAGCCATTTCAACCCAGACTTGCCAAGCTTTCTTCACCCTAGAGTCAGATTGCTTTGGGCCCACTAACGCATCCTTCACTATTTGCTGCATCCGGTCATCGGTTGGGGCTTGGCCATAATCAGCCAACCAGTCTCTCCTAGCGTTCAATTCTACACACTGACCGACCTACTGTTGCTTACTCGTAAAGAGGAAGTCATTCAGTTCCTTCACCTTGTCCTGAACATCAGAGGGGTCGGCTTTCTTGTACCGGGCTAGCAGTCTGTCCCACAGTGCTTTAGGGTTTTGGCCAAAGGTCAGTTTCTCCGGATCAGCTAAGTCACGCACTAGACTTTTCGCCTCACCACCGAGCATGTCATAGATGATATTGAAACCCTCTCTTTTTGCTTGCTCATCTCAGCAAGTACACTAGCGTCATAGGCTATCACCTGTCGTGTCAGTGCGCCAGCACGATCAGCACCCCCTAGTGGGGTTTTGACCTTAGAGGGGTCCGTCTGTCCTCGGGAGGCCCCACTCTTGCTGTCGCCCTCTAAGTCTGAGCCCTTGCCAGTTGACAGCCTAGGTTTGTCCGTGCTAGCATACCCACTAGAGTAGAGGTCAGAGGTGTGCCGGTCTTCATCTTCCTCCTCCTCCTCCTTTCCTTCTTCAGTCTCAGTGGTTGGTTTATCTTTCGAACTGCCAAAAACCGGTTTGTAACGCTTGACTGGGGTTTCCTTGTCTTCCTCTACCCCTAACGCCTCCTCAAGGTTTGGAGCTTCCGGTTTGGGGTTGGGCATAGGCCACAGGCGAGTAGAACCCTCGGCTTTGTCCTCGAAGTATTCCTTTACTACTTCTTCGTCCAAGTCAGCCCAATCATTCCACTCTGCTACCTCTTCCCAAGCTAGGATAAAGGGGGGCACCTCCCTACCCTTAAGCTGTATCCCTAATACGTTTTCGCGATGTACATATTGTTTGTGGGCGTCAGCACCCTGCAGCATTTCCTTAGGGGCCTTAGCATTACAGCTTTGCACTACCTGCCTATGCAATAGGATCCATGCCTCTTTGCCGGTGAACGTAATCTTATTGTCTGTTTTACTCGTAGTCATTTCTAACCACCGTCAGTCTCGAACAGACACACGCTCCACACACACACACACACACACACACACTTACACACAGCACACAGCTATGCTCTCTACTTGCCAAATAGAGATAGGTTCACGCTATGCTTACGCTGTTCTGATGGCACAGACACAGGCAAGCAACCACACACACACACAGACAGAGAGAACAAAACAGAGGCCACGAGCAGACTCACACACACACACTACACAGAATAGTGTTTTGCTTGTCCACACCACCCTTTACTCTCTCTCTCTCTCTCTCTCTCTCTCTCTCTCTCTCTCTCTCTTCAACCACGTGTGTTACCACTGACTCTAATGCTCGAACTACACTGAGGCTACCTCAGCTACCACCTATGATAGCTTTCCACCTACTAGCAGCTCTATCTGCAAAGTCAGTTCTTCAACCTACCTAGGTTTGTAGTTGTTTTGGTACAACCACCTAAACACTCACCTTTCGCTCCTCCCCTCGTGTCTTATGCACGGTTCTTTAGAGCTCACGCCCTCACCACACCTCTCTCTCACTCCTCACACAGTCACAACAGCGACACAAGGAGTAGATGCGATGATGCAGTACGAATGCGACAATAGCTTTGCAAGGTAAGCTGTTGTGTCCTGTGGGCCAGGGGTGCTCAATCCCCCAGTTACCCGTGACGGCAAACTCACAACTGGCCTACTGCTCAACAATAACTTTGTAATGTAGGTTGTTGTGTCCCGCAGGTGTGCTCAATCCCGCCAGTTACCACGGCAAACTCACAACTTGTGTCCGTGGTAGTGGGTGCTCAATCCCAACTGACACCACGTCCGACACAACTGGCCACGTCACCGAGCTGACAAAAGCACAACACCCTTTAGGAGGCTCACCCTCCCGCACTGCGCCCTGTACGCTTCGGTGTCTTGCTCTCTGTCCTGTCCCCCACCTTGCCCTTGCACTGCATACCAGCAAAGCAGAGCGTGGGTAGTGTCTACAGTGATCAGCTGTAGCCACACAATTTGAAAATGCGCACTTTCCTGTAATGGGGTCACTTAAGGTGGACCCCTCACCCCTTTAACGAAGGTTCTCCTCTGCGATCCGTTGCACAGGTCACGCTCCAAGGCTCGATAACCAGTTGGGAGAAAACCCTCGCGACTTCTGCAAACGGCGACCGGAACTCGGGGCGTCCCCCTCCTACCGGCCAACTGCTTCCCACGTAAAAGAATTTAACAATACTGAACAATTCCCGCCAGTCTAACTGACGACGTCACACAAAAGATGTACCTCCAGAAAATGACACACGCCGGAAACGGCCTGATAATATTGGGCAATAATGGTAATGGTAAAAGCTAGTGCCGCATCAGTACCAGAAAAGATACTCTAAATGACTGTATTAATAACTAATAATACTACTAACAGTAACGAATAAGGCTAACGTATAAAATAGCAATATGGACATAGCTGAGGAGGAAAGGTCTAATTACTTGTCCAATGTAGGTGACTCTGAGTCTGCAGCTCCAAGTCAGACTCAGAGTCCGGTTGTATTAATCATCAATATTATAGTATAATATTATTAATATTAATAATTCCATCACCTAATAGACCTCCTAAGGAAATTCACTAGTACAGTATATAGTACTACTTTCAATACGTCGTGAGTCAGAGCAGCGGCCTCAAAGCGGCCGCCCGCTGAGCCTACGCCGCCGGTCAATCTGCCATGCTCAGTGCACCAAGTCCCGACGGTTGAATCTGATGGACTCTTGCATGATTTGAATTCCGACAGTCCGAATCATCCAGAATCGGTCAATATCAATATTAATAACTGGTTATTATTTATTCATAACGGAAGAATTTGCGTGATTTTAAGAATGCATTTTTTTCGTGATAACTTTGACTTAAGTACATGTCACATGACTAAGAGTCTCATGTGGATTTGTTGGAGCCAAGCCGCTGTGGCTTCGACTGTTATTAAGATCTACAGTTGAAATGACTACTTCACGTATTTTCTTTCCTGCAATATTCACACTAATAAGTTACTTCAGAATCTGACCATTTCCTTCCTGGGCCACCGCAGCAGCGCCGCCTGCGCTGGCCACGTAAGAGAGGCCGTTCCCATTGTGCAATAGGTAGACAGTCTCCGGCCGCACTTGCTTGCGATCTCGCCACGCAAACCAACATGAACCACCCACGGACCCTTAACGAAGTAAAAAGTAAAACACACGCACGTGCCAACCATGTTTGCGCATGTCATGTGTTTGATGTGGATTTGTTGTATTTCTATCTATCAATCTATCTATCTATCTATCTATCTATCTATCTATCTATCTATCTATCTATCTATCTATCTATCCATCTATCCATCTATCTATCTATCTATCTATCTATCTATCTATCTATCTATCTATCTATCTATCTATCTATCTATCTATCTATCTATCTATCTATCTATACTCCATCTGCTTACTGGGCCCTCTGTAATGGAGGTGGGAGCTCGTTCTGCAAGGGGCGCTTTATGGAACGAGCCCTGGCCCCGCCTGGTACTAGGGAGCTTTGTTATCGCCTGTATCAGTCCCTTCCGTGCAAACATCACGGCTTAGCTGGGCATCGGGTCAATACTTTACAGACTTCCTTGGTTGACGAAATCAGACGCTCCTTTTTTCTGACATTAGTCGATATCTCATCAGTTGATCTCATCACTTACTCCACGAAGTGAACCAAGGCCACTTGAGGTGTCACTGACCCTCCCTTGGGCTTGATGTTTTGAAATGGGTGCCATCTGTCGACAGACAGAGAATTAGGGGATGGTGTGGGTGTGCTGGGCCCGTGGTGGGGTGCCTTATGTGTGCCTAGC
>WBZZ01002639.1:60000-91356 GCA_019918135.1 Paulinella micropora | reverse complement strand
TCAAGCTACGCCACGCCCATAGATTAACATATCTATCTATCTACCTATATCTATTGATTCTACCCTTCCGTCTGTCTGTCTGCCTGTCTGTCTCAGTGTTTGACCAAAAGCGATCATTTCGGCTGGGTTTCAGATGAGCTAGCGCATGCCAATGTGGTGTGTGTGTGTGTGTGTGTGTGTGTATGTGTGTGTGTATGTGTATGTGTGTGTGTGTGTGTACGTGCGTGCGTGTGTGTGTGCGGTGTGTACAGATGATGTTCTTACTTACCATTTCAACTGACTGATTGATTGATTAAACTACCTACTACTACTACTACTACTACTACTACTACTACTACTACTACTACTACTACTACTACTACTACTACTACTACTACTACCACTACTACCACTACTACCGCTACTACTACTACTACTACTATACTACTATACTACTACTACTACTACTACTACTACTACTACTACTACTACTACCACTACTACCACTTCTACCACTACTACCTCCACCACCACCACCACCACCACCACCAGTACTACTACTACTACTACTACTACTACTACTACTACTACTACTTTTACTACTACTTCTAAATACTTATTAGTACTAACTCACAACAACAACAACAACAACAACAACAACAACAACAACAACAGTCGGACAACTACGACAAGGACGACAACGACGACAAATTATATTATGATAAGTTGACTTAATAATATCATTCGTAAACGAGCGAATAAAATTTGATAGTATTTTCATTTTGCTCTAGACGCCGCTACTGTTTTAATTTTTAAGTGACGATACTACTAATGAGTAGTCCAACTCGTAGGTAATTATACGGTAATCGTGCCGGCCGAGCACAGTGCGGTGAACTGACACAGTGTAGATGATTCCCACAAGTGGCAAGTATCATAAGTTTGATTAAAACAGTGCTTGCGTAAAAAATGCGCCGCCTGCGTTGGACTGCAGACGGTTAAGTTTTAGTGAAAGCTTCAACTTATAACTTTGCATCCTAAGCTCACTACTAGTTCACTGTTCTCACCTGCTTATGACGGTGGTCTTAATAAAATGCGCGGCTTGACTGATTGGCACTTTCTTGGTCATTTCTACGGCAAACATATGAGACCGTTGGCTGAGCAAAAGCAGCGCCCGTCTTCAAGATACAGCTGAGTCTATACTCAGCAGCTGTTGTAACATACATCTAAGTACTGTTCCTGCACAGAGGTAGCAAGCCGTCTCCGGATTCGGACCGGTTCAAGCTAAGTCATGATCGCATCGTACGTCAAGCGGCTTTATTGAAAAGGCGGCACAGACAGAACAGGTGACACGGCCGGGCGCGTCCTGAAGGGATGGCTCAGTCTATTAATACCGACACGCATCCTCAGGCTACTGACCGGCAGGGTCATACAGGCTGAATCTGGCATCGGCGGCCCGTACGGCGTTACCGTATTGATTGAATGCAACCTATTGGTCTAACACCCCCCCTAGATCAAGATAATCATGTTGATAGTAACTTCCAAGCAACTTAATTATGATCTCAAAAGGAGTATTGAATACGAAAAAGAATTATTTTATCCGTATGTAAATTAGATGGATTTAGTGCGGTGGCACACGGAACTTAACGAGTTCTGATTATTTTTTAGGAATCCTGTACGCAAATAATCAATTCAAAAAGTCAAACCCCTCACTAAGGAACTTTCACTTATGTTGAATTTACATATGCATACAGTATCATGTTATTGTATGTAAATTGTATTAAGACAGGAGGTCTTACCCTTACGAGCTCAGAGGAAAAAAGGAAAAAAGGAATTTAATAATAAAACTTACCGAACACAACTGGTTCAAGGCTAACCTCCACTTCTGTAGTAGAAAGGGAAGCCAGAAACTGCCAACAAGCCAAAGGGAAAAACCGTTAAAACCAGAGTGACCCTTTGACACGGGTCAACTGACATGATGCGTTACGTCCGTAACCTGCACAAATGCCAAAACATACCCTAAACAACAACCCACAAGTGCAATTTCCCTTATTTAGCCGTAAATTCCCAGTCACGGGAAAAACTGCCAAATTTCACGGAATTTCCATGTAAATTTTCCATAACTTCAAACGGTTACTACATTTGCTACAAAAGGTTCGGGTCAACGCTATTAATGTGGGAGGTTAATCAACAAGGATGTCACAGCTTTGTGTGGTTTCCATCCTAATAACCTTCACCACTCTGGTAAAGGTTAAGTGTAAAATATAGGATTTAAGGCCCTATGGGATTTAAGCTTCCAAGCTTTTTCCCCATACCCCTTTATCCTAATACAACATTAAAACCGGAAGTATTCTTCAAAACCGGAAATGTAATAAGAATTCATCTTAAAAATACATTTAATAACAAGAAATCACTTCTATGAGTGAATTCCCGTAAAACCAATAGCGTAATAACGATGTAGTATACCGTGGGTGTTACATGGCACACCTTCCCCCTCCTTTGAGATCGCTCGATCTCAATTCCTGGAGTAATACGAACGGAGACTACATCTTCGTATAATCTCGTCAGTACCGGCTTATTGGGGAATCCCAGCCAATTGTCCACCATCCCAAGAGCTTTCCATGTTCGACCCTCGATCAAATCTTACCAAGAGCCATCCAACAGATTAAAGACTTGTGCTTCATGTGGGCTAAGTTTCTAGATTTAATGTTGCCCGAAGATCGTGAACTAACACTCGGAAAGTCCACATCCTCAACCCTACGCGCACGATTTCCCGAAGTCACAGTCCCATAGTCCGATCGACCACCAACCAGACCCTGTCTAATCCGTCAAATGTGAATGGTGCGAGATCCGAATTGACCGCATCCCAAAGTCCAAATCTTAAAACGAGGATAGTCTTCTCGTCGAGTTCTCCTCTTGTACTGTGTTCGTAAAGCTTTATAGTTGAGTAGGATCCCCAGTACTTGATATTCCACACGTATGGTCAATGTGCGCCCAACTTTCATCCCCCGACCCGAATTCCGTTCCCTTATCCATAACCGCATCCCCGATGCTATCCCCTTACTTCAGGCTCGGGTGTTTCTTCCCACGCACCGTCTCCGTCGCGTGTGCACCCCCGATCAGCCTTACGTCTACCCCGCTCTGCTTGAGCACGTCCCAAACCTTCTGTGGGATCTGTCCGTCATGTAGCTCGAAGGGGTAATCCAACACTTCCCTCGGCCACGCCGAAATCGTCCATGCCTCGTGATCCTTGTCACACTTCCGTGTAGCCGGATCTATAGCTATCTTAGCATCCCAAACTTCCCTGTTTGCAGAGTCCCACCACACCGGGACATACTCGCGGTACATCCGGCTTTCAACCGTATCCTTATCCCAAGACCGGTAAAACTGTAGCATAGGTGGACGGTTCCTAAGCGCACTCTCCGACGACCAGTCTTCCTCGAGTCCTTAGCCAGTCCCACCACCTTCATCACAAAGAGAACGTCCTCGTCTCCTTTAGTAACGAATCTGATTGGGGGCCTGACCAGATAGAACTGATCCAAAACCCACGTCATTCTCAGTACCTTATTAGCTTCCTTCCACAACTTGTGCTGGACTTGAACCTGCGAGGGTACCACCGGCCCCTCCGGCTCCGTCTGCACATCCGTCTTCCTACGCTTACCCAGCCTATTCCCCGGCTCAGAGTAGATCAGATCATTCTCCGCCGCCCTTTTGGCCGCCTCCGTGGGTGGCCTGCGACTTGTTTCTGACCCCTTCTCCCCGGCCTCGGGCTTTTTGGGCTTTACCCGGCCCGCGCCCTCCTCGGAGCTCCGTGCCTGTTCCCCCCCCCTGGCCCTGCCGGTCCACGGGCTTACGACCATCGGGTTCCTTATCCGTCCCCAACTTAGGAGGGTCCTGAAACTCTCCCTTTTCCCTGACGAGCGCTTCTTGGAGCGTCTCGTTTTCCATCAGGAACGGATCGTACTTACTGAGGCGCCGAACATTAACAATTTTGTTCTCCCCCTGCCTCTAATCCGATAGTTAAACGGCCTTGTCTGCTGCACTACCTGATAAGGCCCCTTCCAGTGCACAAACATCTTAGAAGATATGTCCTTCGGGACCTGTGGGTAGTACAACATGACAATTTCCCCTGGCTTATACGTTACCATAGACAAGTCCTGCTCCAAGGGCTCTTTGCTCAGCTTGCGGGCCTGCTCCGCCAGCCTTGCCTGCCTCACCGCTTGCATTGCCTCCATGGAGACACTCATAAGGACCCCCCAGAGCTCGTCCTCGTCCATCATAAGCCCAGGCCCATCCTGACACACCAAGTGCTGAGGCATCACCGGCTCTTGACCAAACACCACCTGATACGGGGATCTACATTCCACCCCCGCCCCCAGGGCCTTCGACTGCATCGCATTCATCGCGAATACAAAGCTCGGGACCACCTTTTTCCACAAGAGCTGACTCTTCTTGCAGTAGGCCCTCAGAGCCGACTTGAGCGGTCTATGCACCCGCTCAATCTTGCCATTTGCCCTCGGGTTGTATGGTGTCACATACTGCCAGTGAACCCCGTAGAACTTCGCGAGCCTTTCCATAAGCTCGTTGTCAAAGACCGGCCCTTTATCAGAGCAGATCGTTCTGGGGACCCCCATCACACAAAGGACTCGATCGATCAGCTCCCTGGCTGTCGTCTCCGCCGTCGTGTCCGGTACCGGGATCGCCCTGTCAATGACAGTCAACAAGAACTTATCCTTGTAATGGTCCAACGTGGTCTACATGCAGGAACTCAAAGAGCCTTTCCAGCAATGTAAATTTACCCACCGGGATTTTCCCTTCCACCGGGAGCCTCTTGTTCATCTGACAGTTCGTACAGTCCTTGACCCTCTCCTTAATAAACCGATCCATCCCCTCCCACCGGAACCTCTTTTTAATAATCCACTACGCCATTTGCACCCCCGGGTGATTCACCAACGGGACCACGTGCGACGCCACGTAAATCATCTGTCTCAGTTTGGCCGGGACCCATAAAACCCACTTCTCCGGGTTATTGGCCGTCTCCGCAGCCTTGCCTTTATACCAAAGGAGGTCGTCTCGCCATGCCAGAGTCTTCAGATGTGTCCGGATTTTGTCCGTTAGCAACAGCTTATCCTCTGCCAAGAAGTACCGGATCAAGTCCTTGTACTCCTCATCGGCCCTCTGGCATTGTCTCCAAGCCTCTACCGATGCGATGCGCACTGTACCGTCCTCTACCTGGACTCCCTCATTAAGCCTGTAATCCGGCCCTGCCCCCTCCGAAGCCCCCACCGGCTCGACTGAGGTCCCCTCCGGCTCCAGAGCCGTCTCCACGCCCGGGTCTTCCACGTAGGTTCGGACGGCCGGTGCCGCATGCGCTTGGCAACAGTAGCACTCATGCTCCGCCTTATCATCATCCCGAATCGCGGCCTTATCGGCCTCGTATTCCTTAAGGCGTTGCATCACCTCCTTCGCAAAGTGCTCCTCACAGCACTCCGCTCGGCCTACATCCCGTTCCAACTGAGACGTCATGACCCTCCTGTATTCCGCCCTTTTAGCCTCCGCTCCTTCCGGCTAGACCCCGGGTGAGCCTTATTGGCATAGAAGATCATGTTCGCCGGCAAGACGTCCTTCATGTCTCTCCTCAACGCCAAGTCCTCACATTCATCCATCTGCTGCATAGCAGCTAGACAAGCGGATGGCGTAGAGTAATTGACCCCAACGATAAAGAGTCGGAGACAATATTTTTCTTACCAGGAAGATATTTGACGGTCAAGTCATAGCACGACAGCAAGGCCTGCCATCTGGCCAACCTACCCGTTCAATCATTCGTCATCAACCATAGAAGATTCTGATGATCCGTCCTTACTATGATATCCCGTGACCCCCACAAGTATTCCCTGAGCCTTATAAACGACCAAACCACCGCCAAGGCCTCCCTCTGCCTCGTACAGTAGTTCTGTTCGGCCTTATTGAGCTTCCGGCTCAAATACATGATCGGCCTCAGGACCCCGTGGCTATAGTACTGCTGTAGGACCGCCCCGATCGCGTACTTAGACGCATCGGTGTCCAGCGCACACTATTTATCCATATCTGGCATCATCATCCTTATTGAACTTGGGATCACGAGTTAACATTTCCTTAATGAACTCGAACGTCTCCTCCTGTTTAGGCGTCCATTCTAGCATATCGCCTTTCAAGTACAGCTGAGGGACCCGCAACGGTTTAACCGTTTCCGGCCAATTCGGAAAGAAGTGACTATAATATTGCGCCAACGCAATGAAGGAGAACAGCTCCGACCGCGTCTGAGGCCGCTTAATACCCTCCACAGCCTCCCTCTTCTTCGCCGCGATCGCAACCGTCCCGTTCGAGATATCATATCCCAGGTACGTAACCTGTCGGGTGGCAAACCGGCACTTGGCCATGTTCACCTTGAGACCAAACTCTCTCACCCGTCGGAAAATATCCTGGATGTGGGCTAGATGTTCCTCCATGGTATTGGAGTAGATGATAATATCATCTATGTAACAGAAAGCATAATCCTCCGCCTTCTGCCCATATTTCTCCATAAACCCACCTGCCTTTCCATCCTCAAACTGCCGACCAAGCATCTTTTTCTGCATTGCTGCTTGAAATATGCACGGCGAGTTCCTCAGACCCATTGGCAATACCTTCCACTGGTAAAGCGTGGTAAGCCACCTGCTCTTTCTACTGAGCGGGATCTGCCAGAACCCGTTCTTCAAATCCAACACCGAGTAATATTTCGCGTGTTTTAACTTGCGCATACAATCATCAATCTTAGGCAGCGGGTACCGCTCACCCTCGATGATCTTGTTCGCCCGATAGTAATTCACACAAAATTTCAGTGCCCCATCCGGCTTCGGAATCATGCGTACATGAGACGAAATCGGGGAGTCCGAAAACTCCGTGAATCATCCGCCTGTAGCTCCTCCGCCTTCTCCTGGGCTATGCTCTGCTCCCTTCGGCCCAGACTAGACCTCCTAGAGGCATGCGTGATATTCATCCGTATTTTCCTGAGATGAGCCTCAAAATGCTTGACCGTGCCCGGTCTAGGCGGATCAAAGATCTCCTTTTCCTTAGCCATCACCTGAAGGCACTTGAGATCTTTCTCGCTCCCTTTCCAATCCGCCCGCATTTGCGTCATTCTTTCCTCCCATGACTGGGCGTCCTTCCGACTCTTCAGGTCGGGCGCCTCCGCCATATCCGTCCACGCATCCTCCACCAGGCCATCCTCGGAGGGCATCTCCACTTCCTTCTGGTTGTACTTGACTTCCGAAAACTCATCCCATTTAGTATTACCCTGATTTGCCATGCGATCCAGAATCAAGGCGTACTGAATGGGTGCCTTCTTGGTATAAAACCATGTGAAGCACGTAAATGCCTGCTCACGTATCTTCTGAAGGTCACACCCCTTAAGTAAGTACCGATATGCCAGCCCCTGTGCCCTAGTGCCTAATCTACAAGCAAGCACCAAATGTTGCTTCCTAGACGGCACTGGAATCGGGTGATCCACCATCCGGTCCAAAACCTCATCCGCCCATAGAGCCTTGTCATGGAACGGTAAGACAATAGAGAACGGTTTGTCACCCTCGAAATACTTCGTGAGCAACTTCGCCGTCTCACCGGAATTCCGCGGACAAAGAGGTTTTTCACTCCACATGTTCCCCACGAAATCCATAATTTCGTCCTCCGTTCCCCCCGTTGAAACCCGCATTGACATCAGCGGTTCAAACAACGGTCTATTGATCTGTAATGCTTTTGCATGGAAGCAGTACCGGCTCTGAAGGAACACGTAAGGCCCTTTCCTCCCATCCCTGAACCTATCCATCCCTGCTTCCACCTCCATATTACGTTCTTCCATAGTGCAGGCCATAATCTGGGCACACCGGCCCTGAATTAAGTCCTCCACCGTTGCCTTTTCCCAACGTTGAACAACCTTCCTAGCTTTCCCGCAAGCCCGCGGTAATCCGGTTCGAAATCCTTATAATAATTATCCGACGCCGAGTGCTGATATGGCTTCGGTATGACCAACTGCACCCTTGCGCTTCGCGCAATTGCATGTGGGTCACTGGCGCCGACCGAGCCATGTTTAGTGTATGACACCGCGTAAGTATCCTTATATATGGAAGAGCGGAACCGCAGCCCGCCCCCTCACCATATCCTCCGCGTCGTCGTCACTAATCCCATAGTGCACTAAACCTGACCGGCAATCAATTCATGTATTCATCCTATTGAGTTGCTTGAATCCAATCAGCGACCCTCCTGAATACTCCGGACAGACATATAACTGAATGTCAAAAGGACTTACCGGAGTAGAGTTCAATGGTCAAGACCATTTTCCCCGTAACCTCAGCCCTCGCCTTACCATTCACCCCTTCTATGCTTCCTTTAATAGGCAACATATTTTATCCAACTACGCCCGATTACCGCTATGAATGCCGCGCCCGCGATATTAATGTTAGACAACGTATCATTGGCCATATCGCAAGCACTCTCCAAGTCCACACAGTAGACCTGAGTAATATTAATGCATAACGCATGTTCCGGAATCTCAATTTCTTCCAGGCCCTCCTTCAAGTCAGATAAAAGAACAAAACTATTATTCAAATCTTTCCGATCCGACAGCCCGCTCCTGATGAACTCCTCACCAAAAACAGTAGCTTTCAATCCCCCGGTTTTTACATCCGCTGCCGTCTTACGTACGGACTTAATCTTCCTCATCCGTATCAGCACAGGCTTAGGCCCCCAATTGGGCTCCGGGATGATTGAAACATTCTTTTTTAACCTCACCGTCGGGACCGGTAAAATTTCTAAAGTAGTACTCGACTTTCGCGGTGCGATAGTAACAACTTTTTTATTTATAAATTCAACTTGTCTGGCCTTCTCGGGTCCCATTTCCCCTTGTTGTCACCACGCCTACCCCGTTCAATCGTTACCTGCATCACAGAATCATCCATTCCATGAGTCAACTGTTGATTTCTGTGAGAAGGGTTACCTGTGGGTATTGCCTCGACTTCCCGCCCCTTAGGTTATGTAATGTAGTCGGCGGTGAAGTACTCCTCATCTGAGACACAACACCATCCCCATGAGTACTCACGGACGAATCCGCTCTTGCCCCCCCCCAACAGTCATCCCTCAACTGGTACTTACCAGCTTGAGTTTATTCCTCTCCCACCTCGGAGATTTCCGCCCCCGTTTCCTCTTCCGCCTCCTCCTTGAAAGCCGCCGCCACTTTAGCCTTCTTGTGCGGCTGGGCAGTTTCCCCTTTCCTAAACCGCTTCTTGCCCTTGAAGCCGCCTCTTCCACCACGGCCTCCGCGCCCTCCGCGGCCACCGCCCCCAGCTCCTCGCAAGGACGTAGCTGTGGCATCAAACTCCGCCAATCAATTCTTGACCAGATGCCGGACCTTCTGATCCTTGATCGCCAGCTGGCCCTTGTTACGGATGGCCCTGACCGCCTCCCATAACGAGGAGCCCTCGTTGCTCGCATTCAACGACGCCTCCAGGGCCCTCCAATCCTTGTCCTTGTCAGATTGAAGGGCCGGGCAATCCGCCTTCTTCGGGCACTGGTAGCACTTGAAGTAGTAGTCCCCACAGAGCCGACGCCCCTGGGTATGGGAGGGAGTGGCAGCCTTCCTCGGCTTAACGCCAGGAGGGGGAGGAATACGCTCATCGCTCTCATCCTCCTCCTCGTCATCCTCCACCACTCGTTTGCCCTGCTTACCATATCCCCCCTTCGGAACCGTAGGGATACGGCGTCTAGCAGTCCCTCCACCCGACTGGATGGCAAGCACCTTCGCGGTTTTTCTTGTCGTCCAACTGGCCTTTAGCCACCGCCGCCAAAGCCTGAGTAAGTCCCGCAGAGGTGACCAGCGTATCCTCCCACGCCCTCTCGGCATGTAGAAAGCCCTTCCACATGTCTCCTCCGGACTTGTATTTGTCAGCAAAATCCTTCCATGCTGAAGATTGATCCGTCGTAAAGTCGATATTGTCCGGGATCGTTGCCGCCCACTTGTTACCTGGCCAACTACCTACAATGGCCCGATAAACACACGGGTCGTGCTGAGATGATAAATCCTCGCCAGCACGTGACTGATGAACCGTTTGAGGCTCATGAAGAACGCGTTGTCCTTCTTCAGCCTCTCCAGTTCCCCCCGAAATTCTCCCGCGGCTCTCATCGGTTTCTTGCTCGTCATCGCCAACGCATTCCCAACGACACTAAAAATGTGTCCAGTCAGCATGACTTCACTAGTCAAGTCCCAATGACTCCCCTGAGTCACGAGCAAACCAATGAGCGCATGCATCATAGCATGTGTCTTAGACAGCTTGATGCTCCCCGTCTCCGCATACATATCACGATCTTGCATCTCCTTTTGCATCCCCTTCGTGATACTGTCTGCCGACAAGGCCTCCATAAGGATCGCATCAGTACATTGTCGGAGGATATCCACCAAGGTTAAAGGCGATTCAAAATTGTTCTCTTCCAACAATTTACAGAGAGCATTGATCCCTTTACGCAACCATGGGGAGTTCATATAACACAAACAGTTCACCTGCCGGGTAAACCAGATTGTCTGCCTCTTTTCCCCCCTGGTCCTGGTGCGAATGCAATAGGATTAAACTTTTCGAGGAACTGTGTCATCCTCTTCCTCTTCTGTATGTATACGTATCGATGGGACGGGTCCGTGGGATCATCCTCCTCCCTTTTCTTGACCACCGCATATCTCTCTTCCCATGATGCGTATTTTTCGACGCATACCTCCACGGCCTTGACGACCTCCATTAGGTATAAGAGATACCGGTAGAGGCTTACATGAGCTTGTTCCCTCGCCATAGCCAAAAGACCAACATCCGCAACAGTGGCTGCAGCATTGGTTAATTTGGTCTGAGCGAGTGCCGCCGTGTCAGCCTCCCTCGTCAGCTGCTGCAAGTATCTGACGGCATGGCTAGACAACGCGTCTTCCTTTTTCATCATCCCCAATTTATTCATGAAGGCTTCCACATGGGATCAAGTCCAAGGTATCAGGTGTGTTTTTCCCCCACACCTTCGTGTCCTTCATCCATTTCGCCTCCTTCATCTTCTTTTTTGCGGTATTCCATAACTGAACCGCCCTAGTGAAGGCATCGGAGACAATGGGCCAGACCTCGATTCTGAAGAAGTTTCCTGCCAAGACCATGTCAAATGAGTCCTCCTTCGTAGGGTCCGTCCTTACCCCAGCATAAAACTCCTCAGACCAATTGTCTTTCACCTCCTTTCCCGTCATGATGAACGTGACATCAAACTGTTCCGTAGGAATAGGAGTCGGAAAGTATTCCTCATCCGAGTTCTTAAACCTTGTATGACCCACCATCTGCAGTTCACAGAGGTGCAAGGACAAGAACATCCTCGCTATCATCCTCCTAACCTTCCTGGGTACCAAAGTTTTGAGTTTAGGTTCGCTAGGTGAGTAACCTGTCTTGACAAACGTGGGTAAATCGCACCCCCATTTATCCAATTGACTGGCTTCCATCTTCACCACATTGAACACCTGATCTCGTGGTCTGTCTTTGTACATACTTGCCAAAGGGACAAAGTGTTCCAAAAACTCATGCTGTTCCTTGGATCCTACTATGTAGTCTGTTGCTAAATGTAATAGAAAATCCCCCACAGCTTTAATATTTTGCAACGGGACAACACACGGGTCCTTGTAAGGATCGTATGTCATCGTTGTTGACATGTTGACCACCTAGGTGTCAAGGTCCAGGTTTCGAGATCAGGGTCCCACCCTGTTGATCTTCAAAACCCCCCTTTTCACCTGTAGTTTCCCTTTCCCTGAACGACTGTAAGCACTATAGCTATCTCTCACGACCAGCACAGAGTACTGATCGTCGAGAAGCTGCTTAAGACACCTCACCCAGACACAGTCAACAACAGTGACTGAGCTGGTTCACAGAGAGTGCGTCGCTCGAATTCCAAATCCTTGTGAGTTCCAAAAAGGCAAAGGGACTCCAAATGTATTAAGACCGGAGGTCTTACCCTTACGAGCTCAAAGGAAAAAAGGAATTTAATAATAAAAGTGAACACAACTGGTTCAAGGCTGACCTCCACTTCTGTAATAGAAAGTGAAGCCAAAATTGAACCCAAACTGCCAACAAGCCAAAGGGAAAAACCGTTAAAAACGGAGTGACCCTTTGACACGGGGCAACTGACACGATGCGTTATGTCCGTAACCTGCACAGATGCCAAAACATACCCTGACAACAACCCATAAGTGCAGTTTCCCTTATTTAGCTAGAAATTCCCAGTCACGGGAAAAACTGCCAAATTTCACGGAATTTCCATGTAAATTTTCCATAACTTCAAACGGTTACTACATTCACTACAAAAGGTTCGGGTCAACGCTATTAATGTGGGAGGTTAATCAACAAGGATGTCACAGCTTTGTGTGGTTTCCATCCTAATACTTTCAATACTCCGGTAAAAGGTTAAGTGTAGAATATAGGATTTAAGGCCCTATGGGATTTAAGCTTCCAAGCATTTCCCTCATATCCCTTTATCCTAATACAACATTAAAACCGGAAGTATTCTTCAAAACCGAAAATGTAATAAGAATTCATCTTAAAAATGCATTTAATAACAAGGAATCACTTCCATGAGTGAATTCCCGTAAAACCAATAGCGTAATAAGTTAAACGATGTAGTATACCGTGGGTGTTACAAAATAAAAACTATGTCTGAGGAGTGACTCTACTCTAGGACCTCAACTTGTGACTTCAAAGTGGACTATATATGGATACTGCCCTATTGATGCTTTGCGGCAATAAAGAACTTGATTAGACTCCAATAATAATACCCAGACACTTAAGGTCTTTACATTACAAAAACGGTTAGAATAATTTCTGACAGCAGTTACTCGTGATATGACAGTTACGTCATTATATTGATGTCGATAGGACTGATAAACCTATTATTTCTGATTGAGCTTCTTACTGCATTTGGCATTGTCAGCCAGTCACCTGTTTTGGCTTTGCCGCTCTCAGTTTAGGCGGCAAACACTTTACTCAGTAAATCTCTCACAATCTGTTCAACTAAGAACTACCAAAGTCTCCCGGTTTCAACCCGGCCTCTGTCAACCGAGCTACCGGAATTATTAATTACATTGGGTTATGAGTGCTTCTGTGGCGAAGGATGCGGCGACTGTGGTCCTACAAGGCAAGGCGCCTGCGTTCATCGATGGTGTCAAGGGGAGAAGCTGGGACGACTGGTTTGCGCAGGTGAGGGCGGACTTGACCTCGGTCGAGTGCTGGGAATACGTCGCGCCGTTGGCGGAGGTTCTGCAATGGCGGTCCGAGATTGAAGCTGAGCCTGCGGTGGGAGCACCGGATGCAGCTTACGGGGACCGGAAGGAGAACAAGAGAGAGGCCAAGACGAGGGAGCCAAAGGCTGCCTTGGAAGCGAGACCGGCACCGGTGGCCGGGGACTCCAAGGTATTAATTTGACCATGCCGAAGCGTCGCAAGATATTGGCCAGAAGGGCACAAATGTTTATGTGGTTATACAAAGCGTTGGAATACGGGTCGCCGGCGGAGAGGATTGTCCGACATTTGGTCAGGGAGCCTACGCTACGACCGGAGGAACTCATCATCCTGCGTCAAAGCTACCAAGGCAACGCGGCTCACCAAAAGCAACAGAGGAACAGCATTGTAAGCAACTGGCGGTTCAATGCCACGGACGATATGATGGCGCAGCTAAGGGATTTCATGACTCATTGTCAATTTCTAGAGGATCACAACGAGCCGGTTAGCGTCACGCTGCAGATGCAGTTTGTGAAGACGGCTTTAGCAAAATGCGCAGAAAAACATCTGTGGAAACCATTTTTGGATGCGCAAGTGACCAATCCATCGTTGGAGTGGGACGACTTCGAGGCGGCCTTCGAGCGGAGAGTCATCAAGAGGAGACTACGATGTGGACGAATGGACAAGCGAAGGAAGGCAGAAATGAAAAAGGGGACAAGAGCGGCAAGAGCGACAAGCTGAAATTGGAATGCTACAACTGCTCAAAGAACCATAAGTATTTCAGGTGCATGGAAAAATGTCGCATACCTGGCCATGAGCACGTTGGCAAGTCGTGCCCCACGCTCAAGGACAGGTACCGCAAGAAATTTCCTAAAGAAGAGAAACCGAAAAAAGATGCCGCAGCAAATGGAGGGAAAGACCAAGGACGCAAAGGTTCTGGTGCCCCGAAGAACGCTCCCGCCGCGGCCGCGTCTTGTATGGCGTTTGATTTACAACGTCAAAAACGAGCATCTATGGCTGATCCTGTTCCAAGATATGCAGTGGGCAAGGAAGATTACCTGGCTCCGGCGGCGGATGGTTCGGGGCTACGGGCGGTGCCTAAGAAGGGGGAGAAAACGGTTGGGAATGCGTACATGGCGCAGAAGAGCACACCGTTCCTCTACATGGGGCCGCCAGACGAGGAAAGGAAGGATGACATGAGGAATGGGCGAGTGAATATTGCCGACTTCCGAACGGTCTTCAACAATGCGGGTCGGCCGGAGCTCCACTTCTGAGCATGGTACTACAACATCAGGACTACGCCGGATGATTGGGAACACTGGGCTGCAGGACTGGAGGCTAACAAACCCTGCAACAAGGAGACAGTGATGCCACCGGAATGTGAAGCATGCAGTACGACTCAAGTAAACAAAAAGCGTTGGTGCTCGAGATGCAAAACCGTGGTGTATTGCAACACCAACTGCCAGCGGCTGGACTGGAGAGCGCACAAGGACTTCTGCAACTACACGCAAAATGAAGGGAAGTAAGCGTGGGAAAGGGTGGTCGGTCAGCTGGAGCCGAGAGGACTGGGACCTCATGGGTTGGACAGGACGAGGGTGAAGGCGGACCTGGCCTACAAGAGACTGCTACGTTACTGTCACGTCAAGCCCAAGGAGGATGAGCAGGCTCGGATGTTCCAGCCAAGGTAGAATGACATTCTACTCATCATTGGCCCGCCTGAGGGAGCGAAGGAATTCATGGAGATGAGTTGGGAAGCGTTGCAAGATGCGAAGAAGCAAGCGGCTACTGAACCGGAACGTACCCTATTGCGTGGCAGAGAACGTTTCTTCCCGTGGGCCTACCAACAACTGTCACTGGAGGAAGAGAAAAAAGAGGCACTGGCAAAATACCGGCAAGCAAGGGGTACGTCGAATGCGGGCCAGGGCACAAGTGTGAGCACCAGTGATCCACCTGTAAAAGGGGGGAGACGTGTTGGACCATGGAATGAGATGGATACCATCATCACCGTGGAAAGGCAAGGGAGAAGGCGTGGGATTGGACCCTGTACCTAGGGCTATTGCGACGGGTGGAGAAGTGGTGGAAGAGAAGAAACCACCAAACACGCCGCCTGGTCAATCAGATGGAGAGGGCGGTGATGCGGAGGGGATACCTGGCAGTGGGGGAGGTACGTCTTCTGGTGGAGGAGATGGCGAGGGGCCTACAGCTCATATGGTGTTTGAGGATGAAGTGACGGGTGAGCAGGACCTGTATGAAGTCTACCTTGACTGCGGGTCGTCGCAGCACATGGTTCCAGTAGAGGATGCCCTAAACAAGGTTGAGGAACAAGAACGGATGGCGGTCAGGGGGATCTCCGGACTCATCAAGACTGTGGCGATGGGTAGCACATCGTTTACGGGCGTGACAGATGAGGGGGAGCATCAAGAGGTGGAAATGGGGGAGACCTATGTCCTGCCTACTTTGGACCGTACAATTTTCTCATCTGGTCGCCTACAGCGAATGGGCTACGCGATCGTCATGCAGGATGACGAATTCTTCGTGACGAAGAAGAGGATTGTGGTGGAGCCATGCGAAAAGATTTTGACGGGGAGCTTCGATGCTGATACTTGTCAATACCGATTTAACACGGCGAACCCGCCTGGATGGAGGAGAGAGAGGAAAGCATGCTCACCGTTCCCTCAGTGCAACGCTGCATTTTGGTCGACCAGCATGACGCCAACTACTATGGTGGATGGGTGAGCTGAACAGCATTTTCCACTTTGGGGAGACAATGGCTCGTCAGTTCCTGAAGCAGAATGGACTAACTGTGAAAGGGAAGGCGTCTACCCTGAGGTGTGACTGCTCAGCGCTTGCTCAACGACTAAGATTACTAAGCACGCATCGTTCGAGGGGACATCGCTGACGCTATGTGCAAAGGCTGGCGAGGATTGGAGTGCAGACGGCACTGGTCGCATACCGTTTCCATTGTATGGCAACACACCTTACTGCCTACTGTTTGTCGAGAACGTCTCTGGCTACCTGAGGGGGTATTGGAATCCAGCGAGAGCATCTGACATCGCAGTCAAGCAGCTGACAGAGGTGAAGGTGTGGTCAAAGACCCAGACGGGGAATGCTATGAAGCAATTTAGAACGGATAAAGAATGGATCTCAAACGCGGTAAAAGATTTCCTCAAAAGTGAAGGGATTGAGCCCAGGTTACCCGTTCGTGCGGACCCCAACAAGGATGCGTACGCGGAGGCAGGTATACACATTGTTTTCTCGCTGGCAGCTACGTTGCTGACTGCAAGGAGTGTGCCTGTCTATTTCCTGCCTCTGGCAGTCGACTATGCTATCTTCATCATCAACATGCAAGCAAGGGCTGGGGCAAAGACGACAAGACACGAAATGTTCTACAAAAGACCAGCACCACCCTTCTCTATCCTGAAGCCATTTGGATGCTTGTGTGTGTACTACAAGGGTGGTAAGAAAGGACAAGAGAAGGGGGTGCCTGGGGTGTTCATGGGGGTGAGCACGGTGGAGTCTGCCTACAAGGTCTGGAGTTACTACGAAGCTAAGCTTGTGTCTACGGCCGACATGGTCGTCAGGGATCCTACTGTACATGGCTGGTCTACTCTCTACCCACGAGGAAAGATGGCCTCGTCGTTGCAACACCACTTCCAAACAGCTACCACCGTTCGGGAAAAAGAGGGCGAAAATGGCAAAAAACCCGATGCATTTTTTACGCAAAGTGAGCAGCGAATACTTGACAAATTACTTTACGTGGTCACTGGTGAAGGTAAAAATGACGCCTGGGAAGTGGACGACGTAGTGGGAGACGTGGCGGACGGTCCGTCTGCACGTGATGGTCCAACTGACGAAGGTGGGGTCATAAAGCTGGTGGTCGTTGGAGACGAGAAGTCGGCTGGTGGACGTGACAGCAAGGTGGATGCGAGAGCTCCTGCTGGGAGTGTGAGTGGGGTGTCTGCCAATGTGTCGTTGCCTCGTTCGGGAGGATTGCAGGGTCGTGCTGGGGCGGACCAGAAGAGAGATGCAAGGGGGGTGCCAGTGGTGTGGACGGGTAACACCAATTTGACACGTCCAACATAGTTGCAGAGGTGAGGAGCAGGAAGCCAACGAAGCCAACTAACTTCCGTTCTGGTGCATACTTGGTGACGATCCCGGTTCTCATCGCGAGGCTACTGCCTCAGACAAATTCAACGACTCAAGGTTCAAGGACATCGACAAGAACATCAGATTGGGTGCTATAGTGGAGCGTCATGTGTTGGAGCCTCCGGGGCAGCCACTGGTTCCAACGAGGTTTGTCGACTTTGAAAAGCGAGAGACGGTCGATGGACCGGTAGTGGATACAAAGTCGAGGATTGCTGGCATTGGTTTCCGACAACCGGCGTGGCAGTATGATAGAGTAGATCTACCGACGTGTAGAGTTGAGTTGGTGTGGTCTACGTGTGCTCTTGCGGTATTGCAGGACCTTGATATATTTGGGATGGACGAGGAGAGTGCATTCCCACAGGTAAAGCTGCGAGTACCGGTATGGCTGCAACCTCCGGCTGGCTACACGCCACCTAATGTGGTGTGGGAGGCTTTTGGGGGAGTCAACAGTTTGAAGCCCTCTGGCCACATCTATTGGAACGACCGAGTGGTTCCGACTAAGAAGAAAATGGGCTTTGCGCAGAGCATCCTGGAGCCGGTCATGTTCGGAGGGTTGATCCTGAGACGAGGAAGACTGAAGTATTGACTTACCATGTCGATGATAACATTCATGCTGCAGCGTCTAAGGCAAGCCGGGAGGAGTATGTGGAGAAGCTCAACAAGGAGTGGGGAAACGTGAAGGATCTAGGCCCGGTCAAACAGTTCCTCTCGCTTGAGTTTGAGGTTAGCAGGAAGAGTGGTGTGTACACCATATCTATCTACCAACGCGAGTACACGGAGAAGTTGATGGCGAGGTTCAAGAGGAACGACGGGCGTCCGTGGATGCCGGCCAAGGCGCCGTGGTTGCCAGAGGGATCGAAGATGGTGCCGGCGTTGGGGGAGTACTCGCCACAGGAGCTTGTAGGGAGTTACATCTATTTGAAAGCGAGTTGCCCGGAGTCGATTCTTCCGTTGAGTTACCTGGCTGAGCATTAGTCCGACAGGAGCAAGTTCGATTATCGAGCGGCGGAGCAGCTGTTGCGCTATTTTCTGTTCGTCAAGAACAGGGGTGTCAAGTTCTCGTCGAATGGCAACCGTACGCCGGAGGCGGACTCAGATTCGTCCCTGGGAAATGGAAGTCGCATGTACTCGCGAACAGTGGGTGTGGTGTTCCTGGCAGATGGGTCGGTGATGGTGAGGGCTTCCAATCAGAAGCATTTAGCCACAGGCACGCAAGAGAGTGAAACTTACGCGGCTTCGGAGGTAATGCACGATCTTGAGTCGGTGCGTAATATGATTCGGGCTTTGCCTTGGTCGGATGAGAACCCATTGAAAGCCGAGTTGATGGCGACGCCGACTCTCAATGTCGACAATCAGGCTACGGTGTGCAATGCGCCGGAATCGGTGTTTGGTAAGAAGCTGCGTCATATTGCTTTGAGGCATTACCATTTGACTGAGGCAATGAGGAAGGGGGAGGTTGTGATGCGTTGGGTCCCGTCAGCAGACAATCGCACCGATGTTCTCTCAAAGAAAATCGCGAGCCCGTCCTTGTTCAAGAAGAGGGCAGACAGACTGTCTAGACATTAATCCAAGTAAGCATTACAGTGGCTGCTTATGTTTTTGCTCAGGAAAGGTGTCCTATGACTTTAGTGATAAGTATAGAATATATTTGTGACTTCTACTTCATTAGTGACTCTATTAGTAACTACCTCTGAAATTAGGGGGAGCTTTACATTACAATAACGGTTAGAATAGTTTCTGACAGCAGTTACTCGTGATATGACAGTTACGTCATTATATTGATGTCGATAGGACTGATAAACCTATTATTTCTGATTGAGCTTCTTACTGCATTTGGCATTGTCAGCGAGTCACCTGTTTTGGTTTTGCCGCTCTCAGTTTAGGCGGCAAACACTTTACTCAGTAAATCTCTCACAATCTGTTCAACTAAGAACTACCAAAGTCTCCCGGTTTCAACCCGGCCTCTGTCAACCGAGCTACCGGAATTATTAATTACATTGAAGGTGACTTGCTCAGTCACTGCCCCGGCCACCAGAGTGATAGAGACTTAACGGTGCTGAAGGCAGAGGTAATACATTCAGTCCGAGTCATAGTTTCGCACACGACATGGTCTGCCGGCGCAAAGACCGGCGATAACTAATAACTTACATATGTCGATGAGCATGTGAATAAATCGGTGGGAAGATAGGCTTTTGCATTTGTATAGTTATGAATGTACTTTTTTTATTTGAAACTGTATATATATTGAATACTCCCCAACTCAAAATTCATGACGATGTCTCACACTGTGCTTGCACACTATGCATTCAAAGACAACACTGTCTGAGTGGAAATAGTTTTATAAAAAAGAAACCGTGTGAAAACTCAATAAAAATTGTTGAAAATACGTTGGAGAAAAATTCAAGTTATGCTCTCTGTCACATACTACAAGCTTCTGAAACATCCTGCCTATTGTTCCCCCGATTTGACACAACTTTTGCTTGTTGTTCACGCCGGCCCTCACATTTTCAGCCGATTTTGACGGTGTCGTTCTTCGCTATTTTCGTGAATTTTTTTGGCTGAAAAATGGTGTGTGTGCACTCGTTTTCGTTGTTGATATTGGCATCCCCTTCTATGTCTTGTGATATTTGCGTTCCACACTTTGATAGGTGTTCAGGAACACATCTACAAATTTTTCAATAAAATTCCATTTCTGTGCAACAAATTTTCCTTGCAGCACTTGGGTCTTGTGAGATCGGAAAAATAGAAAATTTGGTTTTGTGATCAGAGTTCAATTTGTATAGGGCTAGAAAGTGTCTAAATATGTTTGTACACTTAATACACATGATTCCTCAAACCCGGTACACTTCAATTTTTGTGTAGAATGAAAACGTGAAGTCTCATTTTGGAGGGTATGTCGGAAGAAAAAAATCACTTTCAAAAGCTATGAGAGGAGTTCGCTCCTCGAATTTTTTTGATTGGAAACGACCATCCTAGTGATAGATATGATATTCCAAGCATAAAAATAAAGTTGCAAAGTATATTAGCTGCATACAAGGTCACTGTGTCCATGAAACTCATGCTTTCAAAAAGTTGTTGTTGTGTACCTATAACCACAGACAAAATGAATGGCTAAAAAGATCAGGGAAGCTAGCTTAGTGATAGTAGAAACTGAATGGAACGCTTTCTTTGAATTATGAATGAGAAATACGACTCCTAGACTCATTTTGATTTTTTGACGACCCTCCTGACGATCGGTTTTTGCTTCAACTTTTCTAGGTCGAAATATAATTTATTAAGAAAAAATTTATACCTTTGTTTCTTGTGATGTATTGACCCTCATTCATCACTCTTTCAAGTATGAACAGACCTTTTGCGCGCAGAAACTGAGCATGTGTCGGAGGTGTCGAGACACCATGTTTTGAAAAAAAATCTGGCCAGTATACCACAAAATCCGTACATTTTCCGATAGATAGATGGATAGATAGATAGATAGATAGATAGATAGATAGATAGATAGATAGATAAGATAGATAGATAGATAAGATAGATAGATGGATAGATGGATAGATAGATAGATAGATAGATGGATAGATAGATGGATAGATAGATAGAATAGATAGGTGGGTTGATAAATGGATGGATAGATATATAGATGGATGGATAGATAGATAGATAGATGGATGGATAGATGGACAGATGGACAGAGATGGATAGATGGATAGATAGATAGATAGATGGATGGATGGATGGATAGATAGATAGATAGATAGGTAGATGGATAGATGGATATATAGATGGATGGATAGATAGATAGATAGATAGATAGATGGATAGATAGATGGATAGATAGATGGATAGATAGATGGATAGATAGATGGATAGATAGATGGATAGATAGATAGACAGATAGATAGACAGATAGGTAGATAGATAGATAGATAGATAGATAGATAGTTTGATGGATGGATAGATAGATAGAAAGATAGATAGGTATGCAGATAGGTAGATAGATAGATAGATAGATAGATAGATAGATAGATAGATAGATAGATATATAGATAGATATATAGATAGATATATAGATAGATAGATTGATTGATTGATTGATAGATTGATAGATTGATAGATAGATAGATAGATTGATGGAGGGATGGATGGGCAACAATCCATACATGCCACACACACAAGGCGCGGGGCCCTTGATCAAGACGAATCCCGCTCACAACGTTTCGACTTCATTAACTGGTTTTCGATTTCGTTCAGAAATGATTTCAAACGATCAAGTCAAAGTTCTTTTTAGAAAGGATCAATTATTGCCTTTTCCCCACTCTATTACCTTTTGCCCCGATTTCCCGTGAAACACGCACGTTGCGGTAAATTTGTGACAAGGATATATTAGATGGGAACAATAGAGGATACTCTGATTTCAAATACAAGTTAGAAAAATATGCTGAAGGCATTAGTGCCTGGCACGGGGAATGTGTGAAGCTAGCCTTCGCCAACCCCGCAGAAGCAAAGGTTAAATACCCCTATGACCACGCCGAGGCGATGGATGTAGAGGAGAGGGATTTGCCTGAAGAGCAGGAGTCAGAGGACACTCCGGACACAGAGTCAGAAACAGAGTCAGAAACAGAGACACTGACAGACGAACAGAAAACAAGACACGGCAGTACAGTCATCCATAAAGTTAGGCCACGCACGAAAGTCCCATTGCAAAAGCCTAAACATTGGGACAAGATGGATAAGGAGAAGAAGATGAAGTGGAGAGAGAAGCACGCGAAGAAGCAGAAGAGAGAACTAAGAAGACAGACGAGAAGAGCACACTCCATAAGAGTGAAAGCTGTAGAAATTTCTTAGAAGAAGAAGAAGTATTACAAAAAGATGAGTGCCTTGCAGCTTGTGCTTTCTGTTGCCTTTTCTCACACTCTTGTCGTACAATATTTGAGGACTAAGACTCCCAACGGCCCGATAGAGATGATAGAGTTAGTCAGGGCCAAGTTTGGTTCGGTGTGTGAGCAAACGTATCAATGCTGAGAGGTTTGAACACATCTACCCAAAACCAGGGACAAATGTAGACACCTGGTTAAGCTATTACCTCGCCTTCAAAAGCGAGGTACAGAGCTTACGAACACACCCCTTTGAAGAGGAAGAGTTAACTCGTAAGCTGCTTCAAAGGCTGGCCAAACACCCTGCCTTTGGTAGCGATTACGAGGCTAACTACTTCAATCTTCCCGCAAACCTAAGACCTAAGCATGATAACTTAGTTGAGAGTGCGAGGGATAAGTGGGAGATATGGAAGAAAGGGAAGGGGAGAAGGGAGGAGAGCAGAGATGACGACGAGAGCAGGAGACGTAGGAAGCAGAAAGGACAGGAGTCAAACCTCATGATGGATGATCAGGATGACGAAAAAGGGGGTGGGGGTAAGATAGGTAAGTTGAGAAAGAAGAAAGAGTGGTGGCTGAAAGTCACCTGCTATGCTTGCGAGAAGGTGGGACATACGAAGGCGTATTGCCCAAAACTCAAAAAGAAACCCCAAAAGCAGGAAGAAGAAGAGAAAACCCCTAAAGGCAAGAACAAAAAGGGCCAAAATAAAGGCAAAGTGAAGAAAGATATAGCTCTGTCAAGGGAGGAAGAGAGGGAGGATGACGAAGAACAGGGAGGGGGGCAAGAGAGCGATAGCGATACGCTTCTTGTTTTTATGGGGGGTGACAAGCCCGACGTCCCTGGGGAGGTAACCCCTGACGACGATGGTGGGGGAAGAGCGAGCGAAGTTCAGGGTGACCCTATCTATGAGTGATTCTGAACGAGGTGGCAACGTAATCTATCTCTCAAACGCAGAGTTTAGGGAAGCTACCCCGCTAAGGGTAAAGAATAACCGAAGAAAAGACTTTTAATAAATATTGGGTCACACAAAATTATGATGTTATGACCTTTACAGAATGGTAATACTCATTTGATTCTAGGCATTCCAGACTATGATTCGCGAATACTCTAGAAAGTGTCCTTGTCAGTAATAAAGGTATTAATAACTGTCCGGCCTATGAACCTGCCTATGACTAAGACTATCCAAATTACCGGTAAATTGTCTAGGTGGAGTAACGGGTATTAGTAGTACATTACAACGCTCCCCCTTAGTCGAAAGTTATAGGCTATATTAGGGGCCTGTGTGTAATATAAAAAAGAAATAGTGGTGAGGATCAGTTATGGGTAACCCTAAGGTCATCAACTCCCAATTTCATCACATCCTCTATGCATGTATTTCTGTAGTCATGCAGTAACATGTATGAAGTATGCATGTGTTCAAAAATTTGCAAGCGCTTCCCGTAGAGGGTAGCAAAAATCGAAAAAATTTTAGATTTCCTATTCTAGGACAGAAAGGAGGATAGAAAGAATTTAATTTACTAAGTTACGTTGGGGCAAGATAGCCTCGCCGCCGGCCTTGCGCGGCAGTCGGCAATTCAACCTCGGCTTGACGCCGGGCTCTCAGTCACACCGACCCCTGCGCAAAACAAAGCTGCTGCAACAAGCAAAAAACTGCACAAAACACTCAAAGCAAACATAGGTGAGTGGACATGCAAATCCCGAAATTACTCGATCTTTACCGTAAATTTGTTAAGTAAATACTCGAATTGTTCTTCGGTAAATATTTTGTCATTACATCACCTATCTGCTTCTTAGTACCTACCTTTACAAACTTAATCTCACCGTCTCTCTGTAGGTGGTGCATAAAGTGTAATTCTAAAGGTAAGTGTTTAGTTCTATTACCTGACATTCCCCTCTCTGCCGCGAAGACTGTTTGAGAGTTATCCTCGAATAATTTTATCGGGCTCTTTTGGGCTATGTTTAGTTCTTGTGTGATGTGTTTTAGTGCAAGTCCTTCCCTAATGCACTCAGTTGCTGCAAATATTTCAGCATCATTGGAACTTAGGGCGATGCGACTCTGTCGCTTTGATAACCATGCAACTGGATCGCTGCCCCATAGGATCACGAATCCAGTGCGGGACTTTCCTGTTTTCTTACAAACTTTGTGAGCCGCGTCGGGCCACATGGAAAGGTTTAGATAGGTTTGCCCTTCCTGCTCTGACTTAGGCTCAAGGTAAGCTAAACCTCGATAAGAGTTAACTAAATAACGAAAGATTCTGCCTAACATCGCATAAGTTATTCCCTTATCGATAGTTTGCATGACACTTGCCGAATTTAGTGCTTGTTCTATATCGGGCCTTGTCATCTTCGCGAGAAATAGCAAACGACCAACTAAACTAGGAATTGAAAATTTTCGCAAGCTGGCTGATTCCGACATCGGTTCCGTGAAATGTTCTTGCGCTGGAGTACTGACGGGTTTAGCAGAATCGTAACCTACTTCTTTTAGTATCTGCTGCTGATATTTTCGCTGATGCAAAATTATTTTCCCGTTCGATTGCTCTATCTCTATTCCTTTGAATTCACGGGCTATACCGAGTCTTTTGAGCGGGAAATGTTTTTCTAATGTGGACGCAAAACGCTCATATACTTGCTTGTTTGGTGCTGTAAACAACAAGTCATCTACATGAAATATCCCTACTATCGCTTCTCTTAAAGCTTTATCCTTTTCTACAAACATACATAAATCAGAATCTAGCAGTCTAAAACCTAGCTCCTCTAACTTGGGTGCTAATATCTCATACCATCTTCTTCCTGCCTGAGGTGCGCCATATAAGGCACCATCTATACGCCATATCATCCCCTCATGCCCTTCTCTGTCTACACTCTCTGGCGCATATGCATAAACAGGGTCATTCATACGAGCATTCAGGTATGCATTTTTAAAATCTATGCCGTATAGTTTGTGTTTGTGCCAGGCAGCTAGTTTGGCGAGAAATAAAAGTGAATGGTGCGCGGCGCAAGGAACAAAGAGCTGATCTGGGTTATAGCTAACACCGGGTTCTAACATATCTCCCCGTAAAGCTAAACGAGACTTTATGAACTTTTTCCCGTTCTCATCTAACTTTACTTTGTGAACCCATGTCAATCTAACTATCTTACTAACTCCTGCCTTGCTTGCCTCCTTATGGGGTACCCATGTGTATGTGTTAAAGGATTGAAGAGCTTTAGTTCTGCTTTCATACCTTCTAAAACATCTTTAGCTGTCAAACCTGCCTCTATGACTTTTTTGGGTACTCTAACGTCTACATACAAATAAAAATCACGAATCTCATCTGCCACCATACGGTCATCGCATAAAAACATATTAGCGGGACTTTACAACGGGTATTCGGGATCCTTCACGGAGTATTTGAGGATTTCCGAATTCAACATTCGTTCTTCTTCGTCCTCAAACTTAACTATGTGGGTGGGCTGAGGTCTGTCTTTTACTACGAGTCTATCTCTGGGGTCACTCACTCTGCTGACTACTCCTACCCGTACTATGTTCTCCCATCCCACACCATACTTTTTCTTCGCCCATCCATCTCCCCATGCACGCGCTGGCACTCTTACTACCTTACCTATCAGCTCTTGAGCCTCTCTCTTTTCTCTCTTGGGCTCATTGCTAGGGGTAAATCTCTCTACTGCCTTGCGCTGCCTTTTACCGGGGATTATGTTACTCTCCGTTACTCTCTGACTCTGTTCCCACCTTAATCCCTTAGATGGTGGTGATTTCTCTTCGTATGCACTTCTTTCATGTATTTTTAGTGGATCTGTTGGATCTTGTTCATTTTCATGCTCTTGTGGTTTGATCTTGTGCTCTGTGGGTGATTGTTGTGGATAATGTGGCTCTGGACTTGTGTGTAGGCGTGTATGTTTGTGATCCAGTGTATTCTTCTCCACATGCTCATTTTCATATGCGTGCTCATTCTCATTCACATCGACATCAGCATTTTCTATCTCCCCCTCAGCTTCATCAAACTGTGTTGTTGGGTGGTCGTTGTTGACGTTGTGCGGTGACTTAGGTGATTGAGGTGGTGACTGGGGTGGTGAGGCTTGTGGAGATGTGTGTGGTTGCTCACTCTTATTCTCATTCTCATTCTCCCCTCGAGTCATCATTATCCCACGACACTAGTTTAGGAGGATGAGCTTGTTTACCGATTTTATGAATATTAAATCTCACATCTCTCACTCCGGAAATTATCTTCTTACCATCCCATACGCGGTATAATTCCCGAAATAAATCATATCCTACTACTACTAGCATCACCTTTTTCCCTTTGTACTCTCCCTTCCGCACTTTAGTCTTAGGTACATGTAACACACCCATGCATCCTATTGGTTTTAAGTGAAAGAGTGTTGGTTTTCTACCTAATAGCTGTTCATAAGGCGAGATTGCTTTGCGTTCCCCGTGAATTGCCGGTAGTATGTTGTGAATGGTTGTGGCTGCGTGTTCTAATTCTGCCCAGAATTGCGGCGGTAATTTAGTGTGATATCTCATTGCTCGTGCTGGCCCCGCCGTAATATCATTCACTTTTTCTGCAATAGGATTCCCGTCTTTATCGTTTGTCGCGGAAGTCTTCCAAATAAAGCGAATATTTTTCCACCACTTTATGACTTCCTCCGGAATATCAAATTCTTGATCTGCACGAATTTTCTTTACTTTGTTTCCTGTCTGTCTCTCATAAAAGGCTACAGCTTGTTTTAAGCAATCTACAAACTCATTCTTATGGGCTAAATAAAAGTCAAGAATGAACAGTGAGTAGTCGTCGGTGAACGAAAATTTAAACCGCTTACCACCTATTGATCTAGTTGCCCACGGTCCTGATGTGTCTATATGTAGGATTATACCTGGCTTTTGGGCTCTTTCTATCTTATTAACTGCAAAACGTGGCAAACGTTTAGACTTTCCTATCATGCAAGATTCGCAAAATCTCACATCATTCTCGTCACCTACTAACTTAATGTTCAAACTTTTTGCTAACAGGCGCATCTTTGTTAACCCATAATGCCCACAGGCATAGTGAAAAAGCTTGATTCCTATCTTTCTAGGTTTGTCTGACTTTCTGGGATACGCTTCGTATAATATTATATCTATGTGTAATTCTTTCTCTCTCTTACTTACTTCATGCTTACTTATTTCCTTTTTGTTGTCATTTGTGGGGCCTCCCTCCCCTTCTACCCCCTTGTTGCGAAAGGATCATACCTATCGTTGACGTTCAGTGGTTCATCATATTCATCATCCCATCTATATATCATACTCTTAGTTAACCTCCCTTACTAATATATCACTCTCGTTAATGTGGATGGGGTGTTTGAGTATTACTAGCTGTCCGTTTTGGCGGATGACTGATCTGTTGTGTTTGTGGTCCATCTGTCCTGTAGAGACTATGCTGACTGGCAAGGTAGTGTCGAGTAACATCTTCTTTTCTACTGCTCTAGGCCTTCCTTTCCCATCTATCACTGTCAGCCTAGCTCTTCCTGACTTACTCAACTCCCTCTCTCCATTACCTGTCAGTAGCTCTACAGGGTCTATCTCATCGACATCCATCAATCTGTCTTCTCTGCATGATATGTCTGTGCTTGCTCCACTATCCTGTACTGTCATGTCTCTCTTTTTCATCACTCTTTTTCTCACATGTATCAACACATGCTCTGTCTCTGTTTCTGTCTCTGTTTCTGTTTCTGTCTCTAGTTCTCCCTCTCCTCTACCCTCACCTTCTCCCTCTTCTGTGAGTTGTGGGGGTGTAGTGATGGGCCTCTGTCTGACTGCTCTTTCCAAGTACACTCCTTCTATTGCTCTTACTATGTCAGTCAAAAAGTTATCTCTCTCTAGCTCGCCACTCACAACACGCATCACTTCTCCATTCATTTCCCTCACGCACTCATTCATCAACGTTTTAGCTATTTCATTTTATGTCTTTGAAGGCGATGACAGGAGGGTTGATGGGTTGCGTGTTTGTTGTTGGTGTTGGTAGGAGTGCTGTGATTGGTCTAGAACTAGAGATTTGGAGTTGTTGTGAGGTGGGACCTACCTGGTTGCCAAACTTGTTGGCAGAAGTGGGCCCAAGTCGTTGCTCTCCCTCATCCACTCCACTCTCTTCTCTCCCTTCTCTGCTCTGGCCGGTCCGCTGACTAGAAAATGGATTGTGTTTGCGTGCTTGTTGCGGAATATTTTGCGAGACTTGTGGACTTGTGGAAATTTTGGTGTCACGTAAAGTTTCCAATTCCCCGAAAACGAGTCTTTGCGAGATTTTATGGGACTTTTCAAATGCCGCAGCTTTAAGACCTCGTTCGTCTGGGTAGTAAAGAGATTTGGGGGGGCGCAATACGGGACTTACTGACAAATCCAATTCCGGGTAATCTGGGTCTTGTGTGGCGTGATATCCACAGTACCTTGCATAAGATAATCGTTTCGCGTGATTTTCGTATACTCCCTTTCCTTTTGATTTTTCAACGGAAACATTACATGGTTTTTTGCGTCTGTTTATTCCTGCACACTTCGTGTCAGGCGTGACTCCGTAAGAACTCTCAAGCCTCAAAGGAGTTTCGTTAGGGTTAGGGATGACTGGGGAACATCGTGGGGTGGCGGATACTAACCGCACTCCCTTGCCTTCTCCCCGTAGTGAGGAGGGACCTTGTAGGGTGGCCGATATACTAACCGCACTTCCCCTCCTTCTCCACTCTCACTCTATTCCCTACCCTAGGTGTAGTCTTTGTATCGTTCAAAAGGGCTTGGGGACTTATAGATTTGTGAGGAGGTGAGCTTGTTTGCTCGTCATCTCTTTCTCTTTCCTCCTCATCATCATCGCTCTTATCATAAGTGTTCCCCATATGGATTAAAGCAACGTTTGTATCAGAGTCACTTTGTTCTTCTTCGTTTTTGTCGTTGCCGGTTGTTATCAAAGTGAGTGCTTTCTTTTTCTTATGAAAGGGTTTCTTTTTGTTTTTGTGATTGTTCTTTTGTTCGTTCTTTTCTTGTTCCGTGCCCTTGTCTTCCGTTTGATTCCGTTTCAATTTTCCTTCTTTGCGGAACTTTTCCGAAATCACCGGGCAATATCTCATGGTATGGCCTTTGGCATCACATCCGAAACACGTGACTTTGAGCGTCCAGTTTGGAGCTGTCTTTGGTCCCGGTTTTTTGTCTCCCCTTTTCCCTTTATTATCCATCAGGAGATTGGTCTCTTGCTGCTGCTTGCCATCCCGAGATTTCTTGTTGTTGTCTTCGCGGATTTGAGCTTTTCTCTCACGGAAATTGTTACGTCTTCTTTTTCTTCCCACATTAACCATCTTTCCCTAGATGCTTCGCATAGTTCCGAGAAATTTGGTCTTAGTCTGGCCGGGAGATCATAGTGGTCCACCTGAAATTTATCCCCGAAAGCTGGATGGTAGCGCAATTTCTTAAATAGCTTTCTCTTAGCTTCCTCATCAGAAAATGGCGCCCCACGTAAACTTTCAAGCTGGATTTTCTGTGCGAGAAATTCATTCAGCCAGTCTACATACCTCTGACCTGCCCTTGGCCTCGTTCTCTCAAACTCTTCCTCTAACATGTACATACCTGCTCCGGAAATGCAACCCCACTGATCTCTTACTGCTATCAACTCTTCAATGGGTCCTATCGTCTTCTGTGTTCGCAGGAAGTTAGATACATTGTCTTTGGAAAAAGCCACAGACAGACATAACTGCAAAGTTTTCATCCTTTCATAATATTTCTTCTCTTTGCGTATAGCTGTCTTTCTTCTTGTATGTTGTCTTCTACTTTGTCTTTTCTTTTTCCTCGCTTCTTTCTCTTTCCACTCTTTCTTTTGTTCTGCTGTCATTTTATCCCAATTCTCTGGTGATTTGTCTTCTTTCTTTGTCTGGGGTCTCTGTCTTCCTCTCTGAGAGGCATCTGACTCTTCATCTTCCTCACTATCACTTATGGGCGTGTCGGTTTCTTCTAAGTCTTCTGCCGCCTTAGCCCTTGCTTCATCGTAAGGAAAATCCTTTTTGGCCTTAGCCGGGTCGGCCAATGCCACAGATACCATCTCTGCCACGTGGACAGATACTCCCTGCATATGCTTCTGAAACTTGCTTGACCAAGGCCAAAAGCTTTGGTCATCGCCCTCGAATATGGGCACTTGACTCAATACGTGCTTCGGCACGCTTGCCTCCTTGTCAAGGCTCATAACCAACGTAATCTATCTCTCAAACGCAGAGTTTAGGGAAGCTACCCCGCTAAGGGTAAAGAATAACCGAAGAAAAGACTTTTAATAAATTTTGGGTCACACAAAATTATGATGTTATGACCTTTACAGAATGGTAATACTCATTTGATTCTAGGCATTCCAGACTATGATTCGCGAATACTCTAGAAAGTGTCCTTGTCAGTAATAAAGGTATTAATAACTGTCCGGCCTTAAATCTGCCTATAACTAAGACTATCCAAATTACCGGTAAATTGTCTAGGTGGAGTAACGGGTATTAGTAGTACATTACAACGGGTGGTCGTCCCCCGCTGGCTAGCCCTAGCTTAGGGAGCCTGTCCCTTAGCGAAAACAGTCGGGTTGAGGATTCGTCCCAACCCATCATCTCACCTAACTTCAGTCGTCAGCTACTACTGGCCCCCCCACACACAACACTCAGTCCCTCAGAGTCTGAGGAACACAAAACCCCCCTGCCCAAACCAAATAAAGTAACAGTGACCTCGGAGGCTTAGCTATTTACTGGTATTTCACCTGCTCCGAGGCTCAGGAGTCAGGACGTTATGCAGCCATAGAGACTTTTAATACTTGAAGAGTTCGTTGTGTATTTACCACTTGGGGTTGTATCCAAACTCCGAGTCACAGATTTACACTGCCACTCCGGCGATAGTTAACTTGAATCAAGTATGCAACGAATACGAAATTACGTAAATAAACGAAGTGAACTCTCTGCTTTTTACTGGTATTTCACCTGCTCTCACAGACATATGTACTAGATGTAACATATGGTGACTCAGGACTCAATGCAGCCATAGTGTTCTTAATAAGAGTTCGTTGTATCTGCCTACTTGAACTCGGAGTTGTATACAAACTGTGACA
>WBZZ01002639.1:27500-52500 GCA_019918135.1 Paulinella micropora | reverse complement strand
ATTGTTATGGGTGGGGTTTCGAGGCAGCTCTAGCAACCGCGCTTGGTGTATGCACTTGCACATTCGGTGACGTCTTGCAAGAGGTCGCTGGGACTGCGGAATAACCTCGGCTTAGTGCAGTCTTGCCCTCAGGAGCTCCATCGGTGGCCCCGATCATCAGGCGAGAGACTGACACGGGGGGGTGGAGGACCTCGAACAAGGGTATTGGAGGCTTATGTCCGTTGAGGATATGCCAGTAGCTGCATCAGTACGCCTCAGATATAGTATTATTATTATTATTATTATTATTATTCTGGAGGGGTGCACAAGATGGCACTCCATGAGAAGAGGAGGTGGTTGGGCCTCTCCCCACGAAGGTGACCGCTTGGGGAGGGCGGTCACCGGGATATGCGCAACTCTCAACTGGGCATTTACTCGGTAGGGGTTCGGCCAGGCAGGTTGTGGGGTTGTCTGTTGGATTGTTGGTTGGCTCGTTTTTCTTGGCTGTTGGTTTGGGTCTGGTTTCCTGGTTAGCCCATTTTCGCCGAATTCCTGCCGAGTAAATGCCTGGGGGCTTCCAGTTCCGGTTTGGTGATCTTGTTGAGGTGAGCATTCGGAGGAAACAGTACCGAGATGGGTTGAAGATAGGATTCACATTGAGCCGAGATGGGGCTGAGTTGACCTGTTCCAACTCGGCTCCATTTCGGCTTCATGTTAATCCTATCTTCACCCTATCTGGGTTTTGTCTCCTCCCTATCTTCGCTTCTTCGGGGTTGCCTAACTGGAACACATGATGAGCGCACGTTGGAGAGGGGCTTCAGTCGGTCCCAATGCCTTGCCAGTGCCTTGCTGCGTTGCCGTGCCTTGCCCCATGCATTCACACCCTCCACCGTTGCATTTCTAACTGAGCAGCTTCGGCTGGGATTACTATACTTGTCTGTAAGACCCTATAGGTACCGCTAGGTTCGCGCCTTCTACACCCACGTGGGGGAAGGAGTTTCAGCGGCACGCCGTCCGATCTGGCTCCACTCGGGGACACCCGTACCTCATGATGTGTATTGTTAGGAGCAGCTGAAAGTCCATAAGGCATGAGTAGAGGCGTTGGCGATGCGATGGAGAGTGTGTGTAGTGCGTGAGGCAGGTTCTGGCGACGCTGGGGGTGCTGGCGGGCGCCGAAGGGCACGAAGCGACGCGGCAGCGTCCAGTGACACCGGCGGAAATGCGTGTAGTGTGTGTTGCAGATACCGCCGATGCTATTTGCATGGACGGGCGCTTTCCTCGGCGTAAAGAGGCGCGGCGGTGATGGCAGCGACATTGGCCGTCTACTACTCTCAATGGATTACAAATACGCGAAGCACGGAGCTACCACTGTGGCCCTTATGGGACAAGGTAGAATCGCCGAAGACCTGGACAATCCCCGTGGGAATGCCTCTTCGACGGGCTCTGGCCCGATGTCCCAGGATGGGAGGATGAGGGCTCGCGTATATGACGGAATTCCTGAACCACGTGGAGAGGCTATCTTAGCTGCGCCTCATCCTTCCTCCCCAAACCTGGCACACGGGTCGGCGCTTCAACATAAGGCGAGCGGCGCTATATGGCAGATGGCACCGCCGCCTCGACGGTACCGGCGGGTAGATCGGTACGACAAGGACGGGCGTAATCTGATTGTCTGGGGGCTCTCAGAACGCGCCAATCTACAGGAGATCGCCTCCAAAATGAGCGGTCTTGGTCTGGTGGTCCCGGTAATGGAGTGGCAAGGCCAGCGAATGTCTCGTCACCTGGAGCTGGTCTACGAGGACGATGACAGCAGGCAGACGGCGTTGCAGCAACTCAAACATCTCAAATTCTTCGGCAGAGGGGTCAATGTGGCCCTTGGGCGCAGGTTCAGGGACAGGGAACGTGTCCGAAGGCTTATTCGCATCCATCTGCGTGGGGAAGCGGCGGTCCGGAAGGAGGAAGCTGCGACGGGATATCGCGTCTTGCCTCTGCATGAAGAATGTGTCGATGATGTGCAGGTGGTGTCTTCGGAATTGGCTGCCGATGCACCTGAGTGTGTGTCTGAGTGTGCTGATGTGCATGTGGTGCCCCTGCATTCGGCGGCCAGTGCAGTGGGGGACCAACCTGCGCAAGCACCTGCAGAGGGGGGCAGCACGAGGGCGGAAGCCAAGCGCGGCCGTCGGGTCCGGAAACGAGCCAAGAAGCACCGCTCCAAGCAGTTCGATACCGGCTTCAAGCTACTCGTCGCGAGTCACAACTGGCAGGGTAAAACGGGATACGACAACGTAGGCACGGCGGAATGGGCATCATTCTACAAGCACGAGGGCTGGCTAGTCATCGGGGCTCAGGAGCACCGCATGGGCAAGAAGCAACTTTCCAAATGCAGCCTGGATGGATTCCGGATTTTTGGAAAACCTGCGGAGGTCAGCGAGAAAAATCGCTGCAAGGGTGGGGTTCTATTCGCGGTGGCTAACTTCCTTGGTCCGTATTGCAACCTGGTGTCAGCCCCCGTCGACCACCGGCAGCAAGTGTGGCTGCGTATCGCCTCGGGTGTTACCGGCGCTCAGGATATCTATGTGGGCAACGGCTACTTTCCCCAGGAAACGCAGGAAGAAGAGTCGTCAGAGGCGTATGCGGCCTGGCAGGCAGCTATAGCTTTTTTTGGAGCCAAAGGTCTTGTGGTCACGGTGGCGGATGCCAACGCAAAGCTCGGGCCGGCATGCAGCCGAAAAGAGGAGGGCATCGTCGGTCAGCACGGGGAGGTCGATGATAAGGGAGCACCGGTACGTTCGGAGAACGGCAAGAGACTCGCGGCTGTCCTCGTCGCTTCGGGCCTGCGAAATCTGAGCGGCTTCTCGTGCCCAGTGGAAGGGTCCTACTGGTGGTCCCGGCGTGAGCAGCGCGGCATGGGCACAGGCAAGCACCTCCTCGATTACATCTGCGCGTCGCCTGGCTTGGCATCTGGAGCAAAGTTCGGAGTATGCGAAGATGATCTTGATACGGACCACAAGGCAGTATGGGCCGAACTGACGTGGAGCGGCCAGCGCCGGCCAAAGCGGGCTGCGAAACCTTACAGGTCCTTTCGTGTTGATAAGCTTATTGGTGCTGGTGTCTCGGGTAATGATCACGCTGCGAAGCAAGCGCTGGATTATCTACGCGACAAGTTCGATGACGTATTCCAGCATTGCCTACAGAAGCTTGGAGTACATCAGCTGCCTGAGCTTGACCTATCGGGTGGTGCCGACAGCCAACGGGTGGTAGATGACGTCACCGAGCGAGTGGCGCAGTCCTTCCGAATGGCGGCGCACCGGGTCCTTGGCTCCAGATGTATACGACCCCGTTTCACCAACAATTGGTTCGACGGGGAGCTAAAGGAGCTCATTCAGCAGCGCCGGGAGGCCTACGCAGCATACAGGAGGGATGAATCGAATGCGGAAGCCCGTCTGAATTGGCTACGGCTCCGCAAGCAAATTCGGAAGGTAACTCGGGCCAAGAAGTCCGCCTCCTTCAAGCAAGTGCAGGAAGAAGCGGTCAAATGTCAACGCGAGCAATCCTCAAAGCGCTTTTGGTTACTCGCGAAGCGGCTTGGCGGGGCACGCAGAACGAAGGTCTCCGCGCCGGTGCAAAGGGAGGATGGCTCACTGGCGTGTACGCTGCCGGAAAAGGTCGCGCGGTGGGAGGAATTTCGGAAAAATTCGGTGAAGCCACGGGAAAATCCGGCAAGTGCGGCTGTTGTGGTGGAGTGCTGTGCAGAAGCAGGCTCGCTGCAGTGGGAGGAAGCCGAAGCTAAGCGGCAGTTCCACTGGAACGATCGCTTCAGAGATGAGGTGGCCCGGGCTATGAAGGAGCACGAAGTAGGTGAAGACACTTGCGAAGAGCTGGACAAGCCGTTCACGCAAGAGGAGGTCCTTGCAAGGCAACGTGCCCTGAATAACCACAAAGCTTGTGGCGAGGACAAAGTGAAGAACGAGATGCTCAAGTATGGCGGCGCCTACATCAATGGCTACTTAACGCAGTACTTCAACTGGATTCGAGAAGCCGAGAGGACTCCAAAAGCTTGGGGCAAGGGAATCATCGTCAATATCCCCAAGGGTGGGGATCCTACGGATCCTGACAACTGGAGGGATATCTCGATTATTAGTTGCCTTGGTAAGCTGTATCTGTCCTTATTAGCTACTCGTCTAACGCTCTTCGTGGATGGCCCGGATAAGCTACGTCCAGAGCAGGGAGGCTTCCGCCCGGGGCGTCGCACTACGGATCAGGTCTTTACCCTTTGGCAGAGGTTGAAGGGGCGTCAGCAGCAGAAGCGGGAGTCGTATGTCCTGTTCGTCGATCTACGCAAGGCTTTCCCGTCTGTTTGGAGAGATGGTCTATTTGAGAGGCTCTGGAAGCTGGGTGTAAGGGGCAAGTTCTGGCGCACGCTACGCAGGTGCTACGAGCAGACTTCGTCGCAAGTGCTAGTTGATGGAGCACTCACCCCCGAAGTACTGGAGGGTGTAGGCGTCCAACAGGGGTCCCCTCTCTCTCCCACACTCTTCAACGTCTTTATGGATGAGCTGTGTGATCGGCTGGCGAGTGCCCTCAAGATCACGGATATGAAGCGGCTGAACGACATCAAGGCACTTCTATACGCGGACGACGTGGCCCTCATCGCTCACAGTCGCACCGAGCTCCAGAAGATGGTCAATGTTGTGGTCGCGGAAGATTACCGGGTGGAAGTCAACTTGAAGCCCGGCAAGACGGAAATCATGCCCATTTACACGTCGAGCAAGGCGAAACGACCAAGTATCAGGGAGCGAGGTGAGCCCGTGGTGTGGTTTCGCGGCCAGAAGCTTTGTGTCACCAGTCAGTACAAGTACCTGGGAGTGGTTATCACCGACGACCTGAAGTGGAAGGAGCAGGCCCTGCGGGCTACGCGTGTCACTGAAGTCGCCACCGCAGGTTGGTACTCTTTGTGGTGTGCAGGTGAGATACAAGCTAGGTATCGTCTCATGTGCTGGAATCAACTTGTGGGGGCCAAGCTGAAGTACGCCTTCGATGTCTGGCGTGCCCCCGTATCGCAGCTCACCAAGCTGGAGGCAGCAATGCTGCGCCCCATGAGGATGATTCTCGGCATCAGCCCTAAGACAAGCAAGTGGATTACACTCTTTCTGGCGCGCTCTTTGAGTGCGGAGCGTTTGCGGCGGGCGGCGCAACTGAAGTTCTATGGACGGCTGCGTGTTCTACCGGAGGAGCGATTTCCTGTCATCGCATCCCAAGTCAAATCCGACTGGACTGCGGAGGCCGAAGACGCTATCAGTGACTCAATGGATCTACAACAAGGGCTTCAGGAGCTTCTAAATAACTCAGAGGACCTCGAGAGTTGGAGTTCGACTGTGGACAAGTGGGCCCTTCAGCAGGACGTCAAGATGGTGCAGCAACTGATGTGGGACAAGCGAGAGGCAGGCAGCGATCTTACTGATGGCCTGCGAGTCATCCTAAGACAAGTCTTTGGAACTAAGGAGTTCCCAAGATGGGTAGCCCTTGATGATGCGCATTATAATCTGCTTCGGAGAAGGTTGCTCAGCTGCAACAACCGCCTTCGGTTGTACCGCAGCAAGTTGGTCAGTGGCATGTCCCCTCACTGCTTCTGTTGTCATGATGATGTCAATGAGTCCCTTGCGCACTTCTTATGGGATTGCCCCATGCATGAGGGGAGACGTAAGCAGCTGTTGCTGAGTATGCAAAGGCTCGGTGGCATGGCTGTGGGGGGTGCTGAGGGGGATGGAGGGAGTGAGGAGGGTGGTGAGGTCGTAGGTGGTGAGGTTGTGGTGGAGGATGTGTTGCTTGGGCGGGAGCGGGAGGGCTCTGTGCGGCAGGGTCGGGATGATATGTCGCCTGTGGATCAATCACGATTGTTTTGTAAGCTTTTTCAGGGGAAGTCGCGCTTCCGCAGTAACTTTAGGCTTGCTGCGTTGTTAGGGGTTACAGCGTTGCGTCCCCCTCCAAAGTTGGATGTGTTGTTTGGATCATATGTGTCTGAGTGTTGGTCTGCTAGGGAGGGTAAAAGGGAGGAGCTTGGGGTGGAGGATGGGGGCGAGGAGGTGATTGACCTCACTGAGGTTCCATCAGCTTCTGTCCCACCCTCTCCCCCAAGTGACGTTGATGTTGCGCGGCGCGGCCGTCCGCGCAGTGTGGACGTCCTGGCTAGAGAGAGGGGTTCGGGAGCGCAGCGTAGTGTCTCCGAGTTCTTCTCTTCAGCTAACACCCTCGCATCTAGCTCTTCATGCACTTCACAGCCCCCATCTGCCCCCGGTGTTGCTGTTGCTGCTATGTCTGTTTGGTGTTCTGACAATGCGTTGGGATCGGCTGACCCCGGTGACCCAATGGAGGCACATGTCCAGGATCTGGATCTGATGCTATAGTCTGAGGAAGCCTATTATTATTATTATTATTATTATTATTATTATTATTATTATTATTATTATTATTGGAATAACCTCGGCTTAGTGTAGTCTTGCCCTCAGGAGCTCCATCGGTGGCCCCTATAATCAGTCGAGAGACTGAGTAGGTGGGGATGGAGCACCTCGAACAAGGGCATGGAGGCTCATGTCCGGAAACGGATCGTGCCATCAGCTGCATCAGTATGTCTTAGAGGAAGTATATTATTATTATTATTATTATTATTATTATTATTATTATTATTATTATTACTATTATTATCATTATTATTATTATTATTATGGACACCGTGATAGCCCAGTGGTCAAGTTCTACCATCTGGGCCCTGTCGCCAGTTCGATTCCCGTCGGTGCCACCGGTATTTTCATTGAACATACCGGTCTATTTCTCTGGACCAGTATTTTCATTGAACATACCGGCCCGTCTGGAAGTGTTGGAACTGCCCTTGCGGGGTGTCATTAGAGCTTATCGTCAATTCTTCGTACTCCCCTCACGGGTGAGACGATGGAGGCGCATGTGCAGAAATGCATCAGCCATTGACAGAGAAGCACTATTATTATTATTATTATTATTATTATTATTATTATTATTATTATTATTATTATTATTATTATTATTATTATGGACACCGTGATAGCCCAGTGGTCAAGTTCTACCATCTGGGCCCTGTCGCCAGTTCGATTCCCGTCGGTGCCACCAGTATTTTCATTGAACATACCGGTCTATTTCTGGACCAGTATTTTCATTGAACATACCGGCCCGTCTGGAAGTGTTGGAACTGCCCTTGCGGGGGTGTCATTAGAGCTTATCGTCAATTCTTCGTACTCCCCTCACGGGTGAGACGATGGAGGCGCATGTGCAGAAATGCATCAGCCATTGACAGAGAAGCACTATTATTATTATTATTATTATTATTATTATTATTATTATTATTATTATTATTATTATTATTATTATATTATTGATGGAGGCGCATGTGCAGATTTGCATCAGCCATTGACAGAAAAGCACTATAATAATAATAATATTATTATTATTATTATTATTATTTGGACACCGTGATAGCCCAGTGGTCAAGTTCTACCATCTGGGCCCTGTCGCCAGTTCGATTCCCGTCGGTGCCACCAGTATTTTCATTGAACATACCGGTCCGTCTGGAAGTGTTGGAACTGCCCTTGCGGGGGTGTCATTAGAGCTTATCGTCAATTCTTCGTACTCCCCTCACGGGTGAGACGATGGAGGCGCATGTGCAGAAATGCATCAGCCATTGGCAGAGAAGCACTATTATTATTATTATTATTATTAAGCCCGATGGCACTCTGGCATGCACACTCCAGGAAAAACTACAAGAATGGGAAGAATACCGCCGACGTATGGTGGTCCCCAAAGAAAACCAGTTTTTGGAGGATGCATGTGTAGAGGAAGTCGGTTCTGATGAGGAAGCAGCGCGGATTGAGCCCGAGCGGAAGGCCCGCGAAACCTTCCAGTATAACGACAACCTGCGCGACCAATTCGAGGCCATGGCGCAAGCCGAGGAGATCCGGACTGAGACGGGCCCGCTGGACTATGATTACACCGAGAAGGAAGTGGAGCTCTGCCAGGAAAATCTCCAGAATCACAAAGCGTGCTCACCGGATAAGATCAAGAACGAGATGCTCAAGTACGGAGGCACGCGGATTGTGAGCTTTCTGGTGCGCTTCTTCAACTGGTTGAAATCGTGCGAATACACCCCCAGCGACTGGGGCAAAGCGATTATCGTCAACATCCCAAAAGGAGGCGACCCAACCGATCCGGAAAATTGGAGAGACATCGCGATTCTGAGCTGCCTGGGTAAGATGTATCTGTCCCTTATGGCGGCGAGGCTTACGGCTTTCATCGATCAGCCGGGCAGGCTTCGCCCAGAGCAGGGTGGGTTCCGGCCAAAACGTAGTACGGGGGACCAGATTTTTGTCCTTAAGGAGCGTCTGCGCCTTAGACAACAAGCTGGCCTCCGTTCTTTCGTTTTGTTCGTGGATCTGAGAAAGGCATTCCCTACGGTTTGGCGGGCCGGGTTGTTTCAGAGGCTAACCCAGATGGGGGTACAGGGCAAGTTCTATCGCATTCTGCGGCGTTTTTACCGAAGAACGTCATCGCGAGTGATAGTGGATGGCGAACTCACTGGTGAAGTGCTGGAAGAGATGGGAGTTCAGCAATGGTCGCCGTTGTCACCGTCGCTGTTCAACGTCTTCATGGATGAGCTAACGGTCCGAATCGCGAAAGTTGGAGATCGAGGACCTCAACCGCATCGAAGACATACGGACCCTGCTTTACGCCGACGACGTTGCGGTAATTGCGCATAGTGTCACGAAGCTTCAACAGATTGTAAATGTCGTGGCGACATTCGTGGAGGACTATCGGCTTGAAATCAACCTGAAACCGGGCAAGACGGAAGTCATGCCGATATACGGGCACGCCAAGTCAAAAAAGTCGCCCCCATGCGTGAGGTTCCGGGGCAAGGTTCTCAACGTCACCGACCACTACAAATACCTGGGAGTTCTGCTCACGGACACCCTCTCCGATAAACCGCAAGCGAAGCGGGCGGCGGAAATCACTGTAGCGGGAACGGCTGCCTACTACCCCCTCTGGATTGCCCACGAACTTCCAGCGCGTCTTCGGCTGATGAATTGGCAGCAAATGGTTGGCGCAAAGTTGCTTTACGCATCGGCTTTTTGGGATCTGCCGGGCGCCAACAAGCTGAGTAAGCTGGAGGGCGCGTTGGTAGCGCCCATGCGGGTCATCTTGGGTGTTGGTACGCGCACAAGCGGCTGCATCACCAGGGGTTTAGGCCGCACGCCGAGTTTTAGCATCCTTGCCAAGGCGGCCCGGCTTCGGTTCCTAGGGCGCATCGAGTTACTGGGCAACACAGCGCTAACACTCAGGCTTTACAACACGGGTCGGTGCAAATGGAAGGAAGATACGGAAAATTTGATCTTAGCAGATCACAGGCTGCGGGAGGGCTTGGATGCGCTCAAGCGGGTCGTGAACGAAATGGCACGGTAGATGATAAGGACTGGCGGGCCGCTCTGGCGAACTGGAACGAGGTGGTAAAGCAATGGTCTGTCCGGCAGGAAGTAGCTGGCTGGGAGCGGCAGGCTAAGCCCTCTGATGGGCTTAGGGTGCTGCTTAGCCAGATGTCTTCCCGCTCTGCTTTCCCACGTTGGCGGGCGCTGGAGGGGGGAAGTCACAACCTTATCAGAAGGCGATTGTTGAGCTGCAACAATCGCCTTCGCCTCTACCGATCCAAATTTGGCTCATGCTCGCCGGACTGCTCAAGCTGTTTCGCCTTGTGTGGCACTGAGGTTAACGAGTCGTTACGTCACTTCCTGCTGCATTGCCCAACGTTTGCGAGCTCTCGTGAGGCACTGTTTAAGTTTATCGATGAGGCGCAAGCCCGGCAGCCCCTCATGCTGAATCGAGGAGGGCTTTATCACAGGGAACTGCGGGAGGCGGAGGAGGAGATGAGGCTCTTCAAAGAGGAATGGCTGAAGGGGGAGGATGAAAAGATGGCGGCGACGCTCGGCGTTTTGTTTATCCCTGTCCCAGAAGAGGTGGAGGAGGAGTTACGAAGGTTTGTTGCCACCATCTGGAAGGAGTGGGAGGAGTTGGAGGCGCAGATCAGGGAGGCAGAGGGGGTGGAGGAGGAGGAGGTGATCGACCTCACGGTCGTTCAGGAGGTGGGTAGAAAGGCCTAGTCAGGTAGAATGTCTGGCTAGATCTGTTGTAGGTGGAGGTCAGCGCAGCGTCGCGGACTTCTTCTCGCAGATAACTCCTCTCACTCCTTGCACCCACTTGCACATGCACAGCACGCTCATTTGCACATTGCACCTCCAGTCGAGTCTTTGGAGCGGAGCCGCGTCCGACAGGATCAAAGGCCAATTGACTGATAAGTCTATTATTATTATTATTATTATTATTATTATTATTATGGACACCGTGATAGCCCAGTGGTCAAGTTCTACCATCTGGGCCCTGTCGCCAGTTCGATTCCCGTCGGTGCCACCAGTATTTTCATTGAACGTAACGATCCGTCTGGACCAGTATTTTCATTGAACATACCGGCCCGTCTGGAAGTGTTGGAACTGCCCTTGCGGGGTGTCATTAGAGCTTATCGTCAATTCTTCGTACTCCCCTCACGGGTGAGACGATGGAGGCGCATGTGCAGAAATGCATCAGCCATTGACAGAGAAGCACTATTATTATTATTATTATTATTATTATTATTATTATTATTATTATTATTATTATCATTATTTTGGACACCGTGATAGCCCAGTGGTCAAGTTCTACCATCTGGGCCCTGTCGCCAGTTCGATTCCCGTCGGTGCCACCAGTATTTTCATTGAACATACCGGTCTATTTCTGGACCAGTATTTTCATTGAACATACCGGCCCGTCTGGAAGTGTTGGAACTGCCCTTGCGGGGGTGTCATTAGAGCTTATCGTCAATTCTTCGTACTCCCCTCACGGGTGAGACGATGGAGGCGCATGTGCAGAAATGCATCAGCCATTGACAGAGAAGCACTATTATCATTATTATTATTGTTATTGTTATTAATATTATTATTATTAGACGATGGAGGCGCATGTGCAGATTTGCATCAGCAATTGACAGAGAAGCACTATTATTATTATTATTATTATTATTATTATTATTATTATTATTATTATTATTATTATTATTATTATTATTATTATTATTATTATTATGGACACCGTGATAGCCCAGTGGTCAAGTTCTACCATCTGGGCCCTGTCGCCAGTTCGATTCCAGTCGGTGCCACCAGTATTTTCATTGAACATACCGGTCCGTCTGGAAGTGTTGGAACTGCCCTTGCGGGGGTGTCATTAGAGCCTATCGTCAATTCTTCGTACTCCCCTCACGGGTGAGACGATGGAGGCGCATGTGCAGATTTGCATCAGCCATTGACAGAGAAGCACTATTATTATTATTATTATTATTATTATTATTAGTAAATCTGCCTTGGAGTGTTGACTGTGATATATTTGAGGGAAATCCCGATGAAAAAACCTAGTCATACTTGCTAAACAGAGTTCCAGCCCAATGGCCTCAAGGCGTTAAACTGTGACGCCAACTCATAACCCTTTGGTGGTAGATGCTGGGGAGGAGGGTCGTTGCGCGCGTAAAAGATCTTAAACTCCGCATATGCTGGTTGATAGCCCAGGACCCAGCAGACACAGATTGTTATGGGTGGGGTTTCGAGGCAGCTCTAGCAACCGCGCTTGGTGTATGCACTTGCACATCCGGTGACGTCTTGCAAGAGGTTGCTGGGACTGCGGAATAACCTCGGCTTAGTGCAGTCTTGCCCTCAGGAGCTCCATCGGTGGCCCCGATCATCAGGCGAGAGACTGACACGGGGGGGTGGAGGACCTCGAACAAGGGAGGCTTATGTCCGTTGAGGATATGCCATTAGCTGCATCAGTACGCCTCAGATATAGTATTATTATTATTATTATTATTATTATTATTCTCCGCATATGCTGGTTGATAGCCCAGGACCCAGCAGACACCAGATTGTTATGGGTGGGGTTTCGAGGCAGCTCTAGCAACCGCGCTTGGTGTATGCACTTGCACATTCGGTGACGTCTTGCAAGAGGTTGCTGGGACTGCGGAATAACCTCGGCTTAGTGCAGTCTTGCCCTCAGGAGCTCCATCGGTGGCCCCGATCATCAGGCGAGAGACTGACACGGGGGGTGGAGGACCTCGAACAAGGGTATTGCAGGCTTATGTCCGTTGAGGATATGCCATTAGCTGCATCAGTACGCCTCAGATATATTATTATTATTATTATTATTATTATTATTATTATTATTATTTGGACACCGCGATAGCCCAGTGGTCAAGTTCTACCATCTGAGCCCTGTCGCCAGTTCGATTCCCGTCGGTGCCACCAGTATTTTCATTGAACATACCGGTCTATTTCTTGACCAGTATTTTCATTGAACATACCGGCCCGTCTGGAAGCGTTGGAACTGCCCTTGCGGGGGTGTCATTAGAGCTTATCGTCAATTCTTCGTACTCCCCTCACGGGTGAGACGATGGAGGCGCATGTGCAGAAATGCATCAGCCATTGACAGAGAGGCACTATTATTATTATTATTATTATTATTTGGGCTGACTGGTATAAAGCTCCTAGAGTAATGTTCTATGCCCTCACTTCCTTTATTCCACCGATTGGTGTGGAGACTTTCCTTATGGAATGGAGGACTGGATGCACATGGCCTTTTGGCTCAGCAATTGGCAGGAGATACATTATTATTATGATTACTATTATTATTATTGGAACTGCCCTTGCGGGGGTGTCATTAGAGCTTATCGTCAATTCTTCGTACTCCCCTCACGGGTGAGACGATGGAGGCGCATGTGCAGAAATGCATCAGCCATTGACAGAGAAGCACTATTATTATTATTATTATTATTATTATTTGGACACCATGATAGCCCAGTGGTCAAGTTCTACCATCTGGGCCCTGTCGCCAGTTCGATTCCCGTGGGTGCCACCAGTATTTTCATTGTACATACCGATCCGTCTGGACCAGTATTTTCATTGAACATACCGGCCCGTCTGGAAGTGTTGGAACTGCCCTTGCGGGGGTGTCATTAGAGCTTATCGTCAATTCTTCGTACTCCCCTCACGGGTGAGACGATGGAGGCGCATGTGCAGAAATGCATCAGCCATTGACAGAGAAGCACTATTATTATTATTATTATTATTATTAATGGAGGCACATGTCCAGGATCTGGATCTGATGCTATAGTCTGAGGAAGCCTATTATTATTATTATTATTATTATTATTATTATTATTGGACACCGTGATAGCCCAGTGGTCAAGTTCTACCATTTGGGCCCTGTCGCCAGTTCGATTCCCGTCGGTGCCACCAGTATTTTCATTGAACATACCGGTCCGTCCGGACCAGTATTTTCATTGAACATACCGGTCCGTCTGGAAGTGTTGGAACTGCCCTTGCGGGGGTGTCATTAGAGCCTATCGTCAATTCTTCGTACTCCCCTCACGGGTGAGACGATGGAGGCGCATGTGCAGAAATGCATCAGCCATTGACAGAGAAGCACTATTATTATTATTATTATTATTATTATTCTGGAGGGGTGCACAAGATGGCACTCCATGGGAAGAGGAGGTGGTTGGGCCTCTCCCCACGAAGGTGACCGCTTGGGGAGGGCGGTCACCGGGATATGCGCAATTCTCAACTGGGCATTTACTCGGTAGGGGTTCGGTCAGGCAGGTTGTGGGGTTGTCTGTTGGATTGTTGGTTGGCTCGTTTTTCTTGGCTGTTGGTTTGGGTCTGGTTTCCTGGTTAGCCCATTTTCGCCGAATTCCTGCCGAGTAAATGCCTGGGGGCTTCCAGTTCCGGTTTGGTGATCTTGTTGAGGTGAGCATTCGGAGGAACAGTACCGAGATGGGTTGAAGATAGGATTCACATTGAGCCGAGATGGGGCTGAGTTGACCTGTTCCAACTCGGCTCCATTTCGGCTTCATGTTAATCCTATCTTCATCCTATCTGGGTTTTGTCTCCTCCCTATCTTCGCTTCTTCGGGGTTGCCTAACTGGAACACATGATGAGCGCACGTTGGAGAGGGGCTTCAGTCGGTCCCAATGCCTTGCCAGTGCCTTGCTGCGTTGCCGTGCCTTGCCCCATGCATTCACACCCTCCACCGTTGCATTTCTAACTGAGCAGCTTCGGCTGGGATTACTATACTTGTCTGTAAGACCCTATAGGTACCGCTAGGTTCGCGCCTTCTATACCCACGTGGGGGAAGGAGTTTCAGCGGCACGCCGTCCGATCTGGCTCCACTCGGGGACACCCGTACCTCATGATGTGTATTGTTAGGAGCAGCTGAAAGTCCATAAGGCATGAGTAGAGGCGTTGGCGATGCGATGGAGAGTGTGTGTAGTGCGTGAGGCAGGTTCTGGCGACGCTGGGGGTGCTGGCGGGCGCCGAAGGGCACGAAGCGACGCGGCAGCGTCCAGTGACACCGGCGGAAATGCGTGTAGTGTGTGTTGCAGATACCGCCGATGCTATTTGCATGGACGGGCGCTTTCCTCGGCGTAAAGAGGCGCGGCGGTGATGGCAGCGACATTGGCCGTCTACTACTCTCAATGGATTACAAATACGCGAAGCACGGAGCTACCACTGTGGCCCTTATGGGACAAGGTAGAATCGCCGAAGACCTGGACAATCCCCGTGGGAATGCCTCTTCGACGGGCTCTGGCCCGATGTCCCAGGATGGGAGGATGAGGGCTCGCGTATATGACGGAATTCCTGAACCACGTGGAGAGGCTATCTTAGCTGCGCCTCATCCTTCCTCCCCAAACCTGGCACACGGGTCGGCGCTTCAACATAAGGCGAGCGGCGCTATATGGCAGATGGCACCGCCGCCTCGACGGTACCGGCGGGTAGATCGGTACGACAAGGACGGGCGTAATCTGATTGTCTGGGGGCTCTCAGAACGCGCCAATCTACAGGAGATCGCCTCCAAAATGAGCGGTCTTGGTCTGGTGGTCCCGGTAATGGAGTGGCAAGGCCAGCGAATGTCTCGTCACCTGGAGCTGGTCTACGAGGACGATGACAGCAGGCAGACGGCGTTGCAGCAACTCAAACATCTCAAATTCTTCGGCAGAGGGGTCAATGTGGCCCTTGGGCGCAGGTTCAGGGACAGGGAACGTGTCCGAAGGCTTATTCGCATCCATCTGCGTGGGGAAGCGGCGGTCCGGAAGGAGGAAGCTGCGACGGGATATCGCGTCTTGCCTCTGCATGAAGAATGTGTCGATGATGTGCAGGTGGTGTCTTCGGAATTGGCTGCCGATGCACCTGAGTGTGTGTCTGAGTGTGCTGATGTGCATGTGGTGCCCCTGCATTCGGCGGCCAGTGCAGTGGGGGACCAACCTGCGCAAGCACCTGCAGAGGGGGGCAGCACGAGGGCGGAAGCCAAGCGCGGCCGTCGGGTCCGGAAACGAGCCAAGAAGCACCGCTCCAAGCAGTTCGATACCGGCTTCAAGCTACTCGTCGCGAGTCACAACTGGCAGGGTAAAACGGGATACGACAACGTAGGCACGGCGGAATGGGCATCATTCTACAAGCACGAGGGCTGGCTAGTCATCGGGGCTCAGGAGCACCGCATGGGCAAGAAGCAACTTTCCAAATGCAGCCTGGATGGATTCCGGATTTTGGAAAACCTGCGGAGGTCAGCGAGAAAAATCGCTGCAAGGGTGGGGTTCTATTCGCGGTGGCTAACTTCCTTGGTCCGTATTGCAACCTGGTGTCAGCCCCCGTCGACCACCGGCAGCAAGTGTGGCTGCGTATCGCCTCGGGTGTTACCGGCGCTCAGGATATCTATGTGGGCAACGGCTACTTTCCCCAGGAAACGCAGGAAGAAGAGTCGTCAGAGGCGTATGCGGCCTGGCAGGCAGCTATAGCTTTTTTTCGATGCAGCAGGCCGCGCAGCCCCGCGCCGATGGCCGCCCCTTCGACCTGAAATTGTAAGACGCCCTCGGCCTGGCTGAAAGGCAGGTCATCCTGGTCAAAAGAAAGCTCGAGCAACGTGGAATCCCCGCCCTCCGAACTGCGGCAGCTTGACACTAGGTTCAGGGCTCGGCAGACCGTCGCCAGCACGGCCAGCGCTAGTAGCATGGGGGGCCCGCGAATAGGGGGGGGGGGGGGCAAAACCAGAGGGCTGTGTACACACAAAAACCAGAGCAAGAGAAAAAAAACGGGGGGGGGGGGGGAGCAAAGCGCGGGTGGGGGGGGAAAAGAGGTGCGGGTGGGGGGTAAAAGAGGTGCGGTGAGAAAGGGGTTTGCTTTTGAGAATACCATCAAGGGGACTACGGGGCCAAAAAACAAACAAAAAGAAAAATCCCTCCCCCCCAAAAAAGAAGGTGTGTTCCACTTGCTTTCTTTTTTGCCCACCCCCCGACGTCGTCGCCCTTGCTTGCCCTCGCTTTCCTAGGCCCCCCCCCCCCCCCCCGTACCATCGACCCACACCCCCCCCCCCCGGTCGCCTCCCTTCCTCTACCGGCCGCTCTTTTCCATTTCCCCCCCCCACCCCGCCCCCACTCCATTCCCCGTGTGCTTCGCAAAAAAAAGGGGGAGAGGAGGGGGGCAGGGCGGTGCTGGCCCAAATCCGGAAGGTACATATTTTCAGCCGTGGCTTTGCGTTCTGTGGTGCGTCCGCCCCCCCCCCCCCCCCCCCCACGGTTTCCCTCTCGTGCGCGTGTGTATTTCTGTTTTAAAAAAGAGCAAAAAAAAAACATCCCAACAACACCACACCCCCGCCCCCTCCCTCGCGCTCTCCCCGCGCTAGTATCTCTACCCCCCACCTGAAGAAGCCGTCCCCTTCCCCGCCCCCCTCCCTTTTGTCCCTCACGCAAAGCCAAAACAGCCAGGTACATGAACAACAGGGTGGGCGAGCTTAGGGTGTGGGCACTAGGCTTCATTACTGAATACTGCCGGCTACAATGCTTGTACGTCCAGCCCCTGACGCGCGTGCTCGTGGAGGGGCAACGTGACGGCGGGGGACAAGTTCGATGACGTATTCCAGCATTGCCTACAGAAGCTTGGAGTACATCAGCTGCCTGAGCTTGACCTATCGGGTGGTGCCGACAGCCAACGGGTGGTAGATGACGTCACCGAGCGAGTGGCGCAGTCCTTCCGAATGGCGGCGCACCGGGTCCTTGGCTCCAGATGTATACGACCCCGTTTCACCAACAATTGGTTCGACGGGGAGCTAAAGGAGCTCATTCAGCAGCGCCGGGAGGCCTACGCAGCATACAGGAGGGATGAATCGAATGCGGAAGCCCGTCTGAATTGGCTACGGCTCCGCAAGCAAATTCGGAAGGTAACTCGGGCCAAGAAGTCCGCCTCCTTCAAGCAAGTGCAGGAAGAAGCGGTCAAATGTCAACGCGAGCAATCCTCAAAGCGCTTTTGGTTACTCGCGAAGCGGCTTGGCGGGGCACGCAGAACGAAGGTCTCCGCGCCGGTGCAAAGGGAGGATGGCTCACTGGCGTGTACGCTGCCGGAAAAGGTCGCGCGGTGGGAGGAATTTCGGAAAAATTCGGTGAAGCCACGGGAAAATCCGGCAAGTGCGGCTGTTGTGGTGGAGTGCTGTGCAGAAGCAGGCTCGCTGCAGTGGGAGGAAGCCGAAGCTAAGCGGCAGTTCCACTGGAACGATCGCTTCAGAGATGAGGTGGCCCGGGCTATGAAGGAGCACGAAGTAGGTGAAGACACTTGCGAAGAGCTGGACAAGCCGTTCACGCAAGAGGAGGTCCTTGCAAGGCAACGTGCCCTGAATAACCACAAAGCTTGTGGCGAGGACAAAGTGAAGAACGAGATGCTCAAGTATGGCGGCGCCTACATCAATGGCTACTTAACGCAGTACTTCAACTGGATTCGAGAAGCCGAGAGGACTCCAAAAGCTTGGGGCAAGGGAATCATCGTCAATATCCCCAAGGGTGGGGATCCTACGGATCCTGACAACTGGAGGGATATCTCGATTATTAGTTGCCTTGGTAAGCTGTATCTGTCCTTATTAGCTACTCGTCTAACGCTCTTCGTGGATGGCCCGGATAAGCTACGTCCAGAGCAGGGAGGCTTCCGCCCGGGGCGTCGCACTACGGATCAGGTCTTTACCCTTTGGCAGAGGTTGAAGGGGCGTCAGCAGCAGAAGCGGGAGTCGTATGTCCTGTTCGTCGATCTACGCAAGGCTTTCCCGTCTGTTTGGAGAGATGGTCTATTTGAGAGGCTCTGGAAGCTGGGTGTAAGGGGCAAGTTCTGGCGCACGCTACGCAGGTGCTACGAGCAGACTTCGTCGCAAGTGCTAGTTGATGGAGCACTCACCCCCGAAGTACTGGAGGGTGTAGGCGTCCAACAGGGGTCCCCTCTCTCTCCCACACTCTTCAACGTCTTTATGGATGAGCTGTGTGATCGGCTGGCGAGTGCCCTCAAGATCACGGATATGAAGCGGCTGAACGACATCAAGGCACTTCTATACGCGGACGACGTGGCCCTCATCGCTCACAGTCGCACCGAGCTCCAGAAGATGGTCAATGTTGTGGTCGCGGAAGATTACCGGGTGGAAGTCAACTTGAAGCCCGGCAAGACGGAAATCATGCCCATTTACACGTCGAGCAAGGCGAAACGACCAAGTATCAGGGAGCGAGGTGAGCCCGTGGTGTGGTTTCGCGGCCAGAAGCTTTGTGTCACCAGTCAGTACAAGTACCTGGGAGTGGTTATCACCGACGACCTGAAGTGGAAGGAGCAGGCCCTGCGGGCTACGCGTGTCACTGAAGTCGCCACCGCAGGTTGGTACTCTTTGTGGTGTGCAGGTGAGATACAAGCTAGGTATCGTCTCATGTGCTGGAATCAACTTGTGGGGGCCAAGCTGAAGTACGCCTTCGATGTCTGGCGTGCCCCCGTATCGCAGCTCACCAAGCTGGAGGCAGCAATGCTGCGCCCCATGAGGATGATTCTCGGCATCAGCCCTAAGACAAGCAAGTGGATTACACTCTTTCTGGCGCGCTCTTTGAGTGCGGAGCGTTTGCGGCGGGCGGCGCAACTGAAGTTCTATGGACGGCTGCGTGTTCTACCGGAGGAGCGATTTCCTGTCATCGCATCCCAAGTCAAATCCGACTGGACTGCGGAGGCCGAAGACGCTATCAGTGACTCAATGGATCTACAACAAGGGCTTCAGGAGCTTCTAAATAACTCAGAGGACCTCGAGAGTTGGAGTTCGACTGTGGACAAGTGGGCCCTTCAGCAGGACGTCAAGATGGTGCAGCAACTGATGTGGGACAAGCGAGAGGCAGGCAGCGATCTTACTGATGGCCTGCGAGTCATCCTAAGACAAGTCTTTGGAACTAAGGAGTTCCCAAGATGGGTAGCCCTTGATGATGCGCATTATAATCTGCTTCGGAGAAGGTTGCTCAGCTGCAACAACCGCCTTCGGTTGTACCGCAGCAAGTTGGTCAGTGGCATGTCCCCTCACTGCTTCTGTTGTCATGATGATGTCAATGAGTCCCTTGCGCACTTCTTATGGGATTGCCCCATGCATGAGGGGAGACGTAAGCAGCTGTTGCTGAGTATGCAGAGGCTCGGTGGCATGGCTGTGGGGGCTGCTGAGGGGGATGGAGGGAGTGAGGAGGGTGGTGAGGTCGTAGGCGGTGAGGTTGTGGTGGAGGATGTGTTGCTTGGGCGGGAGCGGGAGGGCTCTGTGCGGCAGGGTTGGGATGATATGTCGCCTGTGGATCAATCACGATTGTTTTGTAAGTTTTTTCAGGGGAAGTCGCGCTTCCGCAGTAACTTTAGGCTTGCTGCGTTGTTAGGGGTTACAGCGTTGCGTCCCCCTCCAAAGTTGGATGTGTTGTTTGGATCATATGTGTCTGAGTGTTGGTCTGCTAGGGAGGGTAAAAGGGAGGAGCTTGGGGTGGAGGATGGGGGCGAGGAGGTGATTGACCTCACTGAGGTTCCATCAGCTTCTGTCCCACCCTCTCCCCCAAGTGACGTTGATGTTGCGCGGCGCGGCCGTCCGCGCAGTGTGGACGTCCCGGCTAGAGAGAGGGGTTCGGGAGCGCAGCGTAGTGTCTCCGAGTTCTTCTCTTCAGCTAACACCCTCGCATCTAGCTCTTCATGCACTTCACAGCCCCCATCTGCCCCCGGTGTTGCTGTTGCTGCTATGTCTGTTTGGTGTTCTGACAATGCGTTGGGATCGGCTGACCCCGGTGACCCAATGGAGGCACATGTCCAGGATCTGGATCTGATGCTATAGTCTGAGGAAGCCTATTATTATTATTATTGGAATAACCTCGGCTTAGTGTAGTCTTGCACTCAGGAGCTCCATCGGTGGCCCCTATAATCAGTCGAGAGACTGAGTAGGTGGGGATGGAGCACCTCGAACAAGGGCATGGAGGCTCATGTCCGGAAACGGATCGTGCCATCAGCTGCATCAGTATGCCTTAGAGGAAGTATATTATTATTATTATTATTATTATTATTACTATTATTATCATTATTATTATGGAGGCACATGTCCAGGATCTGGATCTGATGCTATAGTCTGAGGAAGCCTATCATTATTATTATTATTATTATTATTATTATTATTATTATTATTATTATTATTATTATTCTTATTCAATGGAGGCACATGTCCAGGATCTGGATCTGATGCTATAGTCTGAGGAAGCCTATTATTATTATTACTATTATTCCAGTTCGATTCCAGTCGGTGCCACCAGTATTTTCATTGAACATACCGCTCCGTCTGGAAGTGCTGGAACTGCCCTTGCGGGGGTGTCATTAGAGCCTATCGTCAATTCTTCGTACTCCCCTCACGGGTGAGACGATGGAGGCGCATGTGCAGATTTGCATCAGCCATTGACAGAGAAGCACTATTACTATTATTATTATTATTATTATTATTATTATTATTATTATTTTGGACACCGTGATAGCCCAGTGGTCAAGTTCTACCATCTGGGCCCTGTCGCCAGTTCGATTCCCGTCGGTGCCACCAGTATTTTCATTGAACATACCGGTCTATTTCTGGACCAGTATTTTCATTGAACATACCGGCCCGTCTGGAAGTGTTGGAACTGCCCTTGCGGGGGTGTCATTAGAGCTTATCGTCAATTCTTCGTACTCCCCTCACGGGTGAGACGATGGAGGCGCATGTGCAGAAATGCATCAGCCATTGACAGAGAAGCACTATTATCATTATTATTATTGTTATTGTTATTAATATTATTATTATTAGACGATGGAGGCGCATGTGCAGATTTGCATCAGCCATTGACAGAGAAGCACTATAATAATATTATTATTATTATTACTATTATTATTACCATTATTCCGTGATAGCCCAGTGGTCTAGTTCTACCATCTGGGCCCTGTCGCCAGTTCGATTCCCGTCGGTGCCACCAGTATTTTCATTGAACATACCGGTCCGTCTGGAAGTGTTGGAACTGCCCGTGCGGGGGTGCCATTAGAGCCTATCGTCAATTCTTCGTACTCCCCTCACGGGTGAGACGATGGAGGCGCATGTGCAGATTTGCATCAGCCATTGACAGAGAAGCACTATTACTATTATTATTATTATTATTATTATTATTATTATTATTGTTATTATTGTTATTATTATTATTATTATTATTATTATTATTATTATTATTATTATTATTATTATTATGGACACCGTGATAGCCCAGTGGTCAAGTTCTACCATCTGGGCCCTGTCGCCAGTTCGATTCCAGTCGGTGCCACCAGTATTTTCATTGAACATACCGGTCCGTCTGGAAGTGTTGGAACTGCCCTTGCGGTGGTGTCATTAGAGCCTATCGTCAATTCTTCGTACTCCCCTCACGGGTGAGACGATGGAGGCGCATGTGCAGAAATGCATCAGCCATTGACAGAGAAGCACTATTATGATTATTATTATTATTATTATCATTATGGACACCGTGATAGCCCAGTGGTCAAGTTCTACCATCTGGGTCCTGTCGCCAGTTCGATTCCCGTCGGTGCCACCAGTATTTTCATTGAACATACCGCTCCGTCTGGAAGTGTTGGAACTGCCCTTGCGGGGGTGTCATTAGAGCCTATCGTCAATTCTTCGTACTCCCCTCACGGGTGAGACGATGGAGGCGCATGTGCAGAAACGCATCAGCCATTGACAGAGAAGCACTATTATTATCATTATTATTATTATTATTGTCATCGATGGAGGCGCATGTGCAGAAATGCATCAGCCATTGACAGAGAAGCACTATTATTGTTATTATTATTATTATTATTATTATTATTATTATTATTATTATTATTATTATTATTATTATTATTATTATTATGGACACCGTGATAGCCCAGTGGTCAAGTTCTACCATCTGAGCCCTGTCGCCAGTTCGATTCCCGTCGGTGCCACCAGTATTTTCATTGAACATACCGATCCATCTGGACCAGTATTTTCATTGAACATACCGGCCCGTCTGGAAGTGTTGGAACTGCCCTTGCGGGGGTGTCATTAGAGCTTATCGTCAATTCTTTGTACTCCCCTCACGGGTGAGACGATGGAGGCGCATGTGCAGAAATGCATCAGCCATTGACAGAGAAGCACTATTATTATTATTATTATTATTATTATTTGGACACCGTGATAGCCCAGTGGTCAAGTTCTACCATCTGGGCCCTGTCGCCAGTTCGATTCCCGTCGGTGCCACCAGTATTTTCATTGAACATACCGGTCCGTCTGGAAGTGTTGGAACTGCCCGTGCGGGGGTGTCATTAGAGCTTATCGTCAATTCTTCGTACTCCCCTCACGGGTGAGACGATGGAGGCGCATGTGCAGAAATGCATCAGCCATTGACAGAGAAGCACTATTATTATTATTATTATTATTATTATTATTATTATTATTATTATTATTATTATTATTATTATTATTATTGTTATTATTATGGACACCGTGATAGCCCAGTGGTCAAGCCCTACCATCTGCCTGTCACCAGTTCGATTCTCGTCGGTGCCACCAGTATTTTCATTGAACATACCGGTCCGTGGAAGTGTTGGAACTGCCCGTGCGGGGGTGTCATTAGAGGCTATCGTCAATTCTTCGTACTCCCCTCACGGGTGAGACGATGGAGGCACATGTGCAGATTTGCATCAGCCATTGACAGAGAAGCACTATTATTATTATTATTATTATTATTATTATTATTATTATTATTATTAAGTGGACACCGTGATAGCCCAGTGGTCAAGTTCTACCATCTGGGCCCTGTCGCCAGTTCGATTCCCGTCGGTGCCACCAGTATTTTCATTGAACATACCGCTCCGTCTGGACCAGTATTTTCATTGAACATACCGGTCCGTCTGGAAGTGTTGGAACTGCCCTTGCGGGGGTGTCATTAGAGCTTATCGTCAATTCTTCGTACTCCCCTCACGGGTGAGACGATGGAGGCGCATGTGCAGAAATGCATCAGCCATTGACAGAGAAGCACTATTATTATTATTATTATTATTATTATTATTATTATTATTATTATTTAGGGAGTACATAGGCCATCGGTCCTTTCCATGGGCTGATTGGTATAAAGCTCCTAGAGTAATGTTCTATGCCGTCACTTCCTTTATTCCACCGATTGGTGTGGAGACTTTCCTTATGGAATGGAGGACTGGATGCACATGGCCTTTTGGCTCAGCAATTGGCAGGAGATACACTATTATTATTATTATTATTATTATTATTATTATAATTAGGGAGTACATAGGCCATTGGTCCTTTTCAATGGGCTGATTGGTATAAAGCTCCTAGAGTAATGTTCTATGCCGTCACTTCCTTTATTCCACCGATTGGTGTGGAGACTTTCCTTATGGAATGGAGGACTGGATGCACATGGCCTTTTGGCTCAGCAATTGGCAGGAGATACATTATTATTATTATTATTATTATTATTATTATTATTATTATTATTATTATTATTATTATTATTATTATTATTATTATTAGGCTTATGTCCGTTGAGGATATGCCATTAGCTGCATCAGTACGCCTCAGATATAGTAAATCTGCCTTGGAGTGTTGACTGTGACATATTTGAGGGAAATCCCGATGAAAAAACCTAGTCACACTTGCTAAACAGAGTTCCAGCCCAATAGCCTCAAGGCGTTAAACTGTGACGCCAACTCATAACCCTTTGGTGGTAGATGCTGGGGAGGAGGGTCGTTGCGCGCGTAAAAGATCTTAAACTCCGCATATGCTGGTTGATAGCCCAGGACCCAGCAGACACCAGATTGTTATGGGTGGGGTTTCGAGGCAGCTCTAGCAACCGCGCTTGGTGTATGCACTTGCACATTCGGTGACGTCTTGCAAGAGGTTGCTGGGACTGCGGAATAACCTCGGCTTAGTGCAGTCTTGCCCTCAGGAGCTCCATCGGTGGCCCCGATCATCAGGCGAGAGACTGACACGGGGGGGTGGAGGACCTCGAACAAGGGTATTGGAGGCTTATGTCCGTTGAGGATATGCCAGTAGCTGCATCAGTACGCCTCAGATATAGTATTATTATTATTATTATTATGGACACCGTGATAGCCCAGTGGTCAAGTTCTACCATCTCAAGTTCTATCATCTGGGCCCTGTCGCCAGTTCGATTCCCGTCGGTGCCACCAGTATTTTCATTGAACATACCGGTCCGTCTGGAAGTGTTGGAACTGCCCTTGCGGGGGCGTCATTAGAGCCTATCGTCAATTCTTCGTACTCCCCTCACGGGTGAGACGATGGAGGCGCATGTGCAGATTTGCATCAGCCATTGACAAAGAAGCACTATTACTATTATTATTACTTTAATATATTACAACGTTACTTGAATAATTTTTAATATTAATATTTTTAGGGTCACCGTCCTAGTTAAATCAATGGCCTTCGGGCTAACGATTTGTATGGATGACCAGAGGTCACTTGTAAAAGTAACTTCATTAAATTTAAGGCAAAGGCAAAGAAGAAGAAGAAGAAGAAGAAG